>JAIUZE010004544.1:0-15752 GCA_022085475.1 Heliosperma pusillum | reverse complement strand
TGAATAAAAAAATTGATTTGCTCAGTTGATGATGTACTATAGACTTCATCAACATGTCACACATACTCTTAACCTCTGAAGGCGAAAAAAAAATCTGCAAAATGGATAACAAAGTACAAACTCATCCTTGTATCATCTTTCAGACAAAAGGAATATAAAAAAAATCGGAAACATAAATGAATGTTGTTATAAAAATTACTAACATCGGAGATGTTATAACTAGATTTTTTTTAATGTAGCATGCTCAAGGGTCGGATTATGGCAGTTAAGTTTATCATTATGTGCTATTTGTTTACAATTATTGCACAACCTTTTTCAGCTTTTGTGCCTTTGCATTGCAATGTTATTTCTTACAGGAATTACACCCAAGCAGTAGTAGAATAACACCTTATCGAAACGGTTGTAATCTACCTTTTGCCATCAGTTCTCGTAGATGCAATTTGTATGAGCATCTTTTGAAACAGTTCATGTTCACAAACGATGTCAACGACACACCTTTGGAATAAGTTCCCCTCCAATAACTACTGCACGATACAATCTTACAACAAAAATAGAATAATTAGGGCTACAAATCAGCAGTAAAACAGTGAAATAACAACTATTACAGCATCTAGCAACATTTTACAGCAATGTTAAAGTGATAACAGCATATAAACAGCAACAATTATGACATTTTACTACAAAACAGCAACATTATACAACAAAAACACCACCTTAAAACATTTACATCAACATTTTACAGCATTTTACCGCAAAACAACAACATTTTACAGCAGAAACACTATATTGTAGCATTTATAGCAACTTTTTTACATCATTTTATTACAAAACAACAACAATTTACAGAAAAAACAACAACCTTATTTTAGCATTTAGAGTGACATTTTACAGCAGTTTAGAATACTACATAGCGAATTGGCATCGTTTAACAAAAATCTGGAGCAAATACAATGAGAACTTAATTCCGAGAAATCCAACATACATACTTACAGCCACACGCGGCTAATTTATGTTGAAGGACCAAGCCTATTCTCCTCCGTAACTAAAACATTAACTTAGCAAAATTAAAAAAGTTTAGGTTAAGAGAGGTCAACCTCAATTTTTATTGGGAACAAGCGCAACGACTGGAACGGGTTTGAGTTTCATCATCAGCACATAGATATCTAATGAGGACATTCAATTTTCAAGAATGCGAATGTGATTTATAAAGATGAACATAAGAAATCAAACACAATCTAAAAATATTTAACCATACAAACTTGAGAAATCACCATGATAAATCAAAGAGGAGCGTTATCCAAAAAGTTATTCTCAATGATCGAAGCGTCTTAAGCCTTGAGACTAGCAGTAGTTTATTTACCTATCAGAGTAGTAAGTTTCGTCTACCCCCAACCGTTGTGTAGAGCCCTATCTCATTTCAACACTACCACCTTAATAAATATTTTACTGGCGCATACTCCACTTTAAAGATTGTAGGTTATATTTATTTGCACAAGGCGATAAAGATGGAATTCAACATCAAACAATATCAAAACATAAATCCGATGATAACAATACATCAAGTAAAACGAAAAATATAATGAACATGCAAACATAGATGATAAGAATACATATATCAAAACAATAGAAAACATAATCATTGACAAAAGTAAATTGGATTAAAATGTAGGTTAGACTGTGATACTGTTAAGAATAAGATGTGATACATACTATAAAGAATGACATTTGATACTAATATACATTAATTAGTTAAGCCATAAATTAAAGTATATATTACAATATATTTCAGTCTCTGATACATTTTAGAATAATGCGTGATACTAATTGTTGAGTGATAATACTTCAATGAAAACGTAAATCTAGATAAAAATCGTGCTAAATATAGTGACGATACAAACAGATTTAAAAGAATAAATGATGAACATTAATTGAGATGAAGTATACATATATAAAATCAATCAGAATCATAATCACACGAAAAGAAGAATTAAAACAAACATAATAACAATGATGATCAAATCATATAAAAAGAGATCCAGATGATACCAATACATCAACTAAAACGAAAAATAGATGATAACAATAAAACAATTAAAATGAAAATAAGAATAAAAAAAAGAGTAAATAATACCTGACATTGCAATTTCAAGAACTGATGAACAAAATAAGATTATAAGAATTGGTGGAGAATAATTAGGTCATGAGATCAAAAGAAGATTACGGGAGAAGATGAAGAATAGGGTAGAAAAGAGAGAATAGAGATAGAAAGTGAATAGAAAAAACTGAATGAATTGGTGCATATGAAAGTATATATATCAAGTTGTAGAATGGCAAAAATACCCTTACTTTAGGGTTTGTGATCTCAGCCATTAAATCTCATTGATCATACGGTTGAGATTAGGACTCACGGACTCAAAAATATAGGGTGGACTCACTTGATCCTAATTCTATATATATATATATATATAGAGAGAGAGAGAGATAGAGATACAGAGTAGGATCAATTGAGTCCACCATATATCATAGAGTCCTTGAGTCCTCTTTAGAGCCATTGGATAAGGGAGATGGATGGCTGAGATTGATACTCCAAAAATGTCATTAATATCAATCTCTCCCTACCTTTCACTATTTAATCACTAATCCACCCTAATTCAATATATAAGCTTTTTCTCACAATTACTTCTCTCTCATCTCACATAATATTCATCCTCTCATCTCTCTAAAACCCTAATAAATTCAAAATCCAAATAAATCACCCATCCTCCATTGCTTACACAACACCACCCAACCACCGCCACCACTGACACACACCAACCACCCCACAAACAATACCCCGACATTCCCCCACCACTGCCCCCGCACTTCCCCTGCCACCACTCGACAACACCACCACCGCACCTCCCTCCTCACTGCCCCCACCTTCTTTTTTCCCCAGATCCGCCTCCGTCACGCCACCCTCTCTCTTTCTCTGCTGCCCTCTTCTCTATCTGTCGCCTCCCCCCGCCCTCATTCTCTCCTCCTTTTATGCCTCCCTCACGCCATCATCGTCTTAATTTTTCAGATATGGAAATTGGTGGTCTGAGTTTGTTGTTGTTGTTAGCGTTGTTCGTGAAACCTCTGCATGCTGCCTCCCTCATCTTCTCCCGTCTCCCTCCTCTTCAGGCGCCGCCACGGCTCTCCTCCACCTCCTCCACCGCGAAATAGCCGCGATACCGGTGCCCCTCTCCTCCTCCCCTCTTTCAGATTGGTTGTCGTGGGGGTGGTTGTGTGTGGGGGCTGCGGTTTAGGGGGTGGGTGGGTATGGCTGGTGAGGGCGGGTTTGTCGGTAGTTGTTAAGGGTGTTTGTCGGTCGTTATTGTGTGTCTTTTTTTGGTTTTATTATTTCTTTCGAATCTGGTTTTTATGTGTCTTTGTTTGTTTGTTTTTTTTTTTCAGATCTGAAAAGAGTTTCAAATGTTAATAACGTCTAATAAAATAACACATTATTTATTAAAGTCACATATATCGTTTATTAAAGTAACACACATTATTTATTAATGTAACACAAAATGACCTTAAAGTTACACTTGTTTGTTTCAGATCTATTCTTTTTTTCTCAGATCTGAAAAAGGTTATATAAAATTTCAAAATATTTTGTTTTCCCTTTTTTTTTTGAGATTTTTTTTCCATATCTGAAATAGGGGTATAGTTGTTGGTGTCGATAACGATTGACCAATTAAAGTCACACATATTATCTATTAAAGTAACACAAATTTTCTATTAAACTTACATACCTTATTTATTACAGTCACATATATTGTCTAGCAAAGTAATACACATTCTTTATTAAAGTAACACAAAATGACCATAAAAGTTACACTTGTTGGCGTCAGATCTGGTTTTTTTTTTTTTAGTTTTTAATCTTGTTTTCATATTTCTTTTTTTTTTTTAATCTAGATCTACCTTTTTTTGTGTGTGTGGGTTGGTTGGTGGTGATCGGACTACAGTTACACTCATAGAGGACTACAATTACACTCATAGAGGATTAAAGTTACACTCGTAAAGGAATAAAGTTACACTTATAATGGATTAAAGTTACACTCATAAATTTGTAGTATATTACATAAATTTAAAATGTAATAAGATTCAAACAATTTCACACAAAATGACCTAAATTACTAAAGTTATACTCGTAAAATATTAGAGTTACACTCGTAAAACATTAAAGTTACACTTGTAAAATGTTAAAATTATATAAATTCAAATTTTTATATACAAAATCGTCTTACAAAAGTTAAAGTTACACACGTGAACTCTTAGAGTTACTCTCGTAAATTTTAAAAATTATATAATTTCAAATTTATAAGTAATAAACCGTCTTAAAAAAATATTAAAGTTACACTCAAAAATCACCAAAGTTACACTTATAAAATGTTAATTATAAATTCAAATTTGTAAATACAAAACCGTCTTAAAAATATTAAAGTTACACTCGAAAATCATCAAAGTTACACTTGTAGAATGTTAAAATTATACATATTCAAATTTTTATATAAAAAACCGTCTTCAAAATTAAAAGTTACGCTAACAAATATTAGAGTTACACTCGAAGAACATCAAAGTTACACTCGTAATGTGTTAAAATTGTTTAAATTCAAATTTTTATATTCAAACCACCTTAAAAAGTTAAAGTTACACTCTAAAATACTAGAGTTACACTCGTAAGTATCAAAGTTACACTCATAAAATCTCAGCAGCTCAAAAGTGCTTAAAAAAGATTAATTAAAAGATAGAAAGAGAAAGTTAATTGATTAGTACATAGTTAATTGATTAGTGTTAAGTGTCTTTTATAATCTATAATCTCAGCCATCCATCTCCCTCATCCAATGGCTACGATGAGGACTCAAGGATTCTAAGCATATGGTGGACTCAGAAGAACTAGACCATATAATATATATATATATATATATATATATAGATATATATAGATAGGTTCTTGTGAGTCCACCCATTTTTTTGAGTCCATGAGTCCTCATCCCAGCCATTGGATGAGGAAGATGGATGGATGAGATTGTAGAGACAAAAACACACTTAACACTAATCAATTACCTATGCATTAATTAATTAACTTTCTCTCTCTAGTGATAAGGGTAAAGTCGCGTCACCTTAATCAAAGTAAAACCTAATTCACTACTAACTAATAGTCAGCGGTAAGCAAGGTATTGAATCCACAGGGAGGCGGTAGTATTCTAATCTGTTAAACTAGGTTTGTCTCTAAGTAACAATTCGGGGGTTGAGATTGTGGTTTCTAAACTAATAGCAATTAATAACAACAACTAAAGTAAACAATAACAACTAGTAACAATAATAATAACAACTAATAATAAGCAATAACTAACTATAAGCAATAACAAACTAATAAGGTTGAAAATAATGAGATTAAAAGTCTAGGGTCTCAGGTTCACTAGGATTATTAATCAGGGATAAGGGAGTAATCAATTATCATGCAATAAAGTTATCTAAGGTCACAAGATCGGTCGATTCAATTATGCCCTTTAGATCTACAATTTAACATGCGATCGCTATCATTAAACGAGTTCTATTCAATTATCGTAGCCTATCTTAGTCTTAACCCGGTCGGTGTCACTCCTAATTTGCAAGACTAGTTAATTAATCCTGGCCAGTAATCAAGCAACTAGAATTAAAACGATAATCAAACGATAACCATGCAATTGCAATTCAATTAATTAATCTACCCCTTCTAACAATCCTAGATCCCCTTTCAACCCTAGAAAAGAATTTAGCTACTCATAACAATATAAACAACAACAATAATAATTAAAGTAAACATGATTAACAACAATGAAAGGATGAACAAAGAATAATTAAGGAACTAGAAGGTAATTAACTAACGAAGAAAGATTGAGAATACCGATTACAAGCTTGAACTAAAGACAATCGTCTTTGATGAATAAAATCCGGAGGCAAAGTAAACTAATTAGGGTTTCTGAATTAAAGCCTAAAAGTATTCAAAAGCCTAAGAAAGTATATGAAAAGTATGTCTAATTAAGAAAGACGAGCTTTCTTTTTATAATACAAAAGATCCTACTAATTAGGTTAAAATTAAGAAAAACACGAAAAAGCCGCCGAAATATAGCTTGCTCGATCGAGCAAGGCACTTCTGCTCGGTCGAGCAAGACCTGACCACGACTCGGTCGAGCAATGTTGTTCTGCTCGATCGAGCAGACCTTCATTTAGCTCGTTTTCTTCGACTTTTCTTCATTCCTTCTCTTTTCTTCCTCGATTTCCGTGCCTAGCTTCTACGATCCAACTCCGCCATGCTCCATATCATCTCAAAAAGCTCCAAATGCATCCAATCTGCATTAAAACATAACAAAAGCGGCATAATCGATATTCTAGCTAAAATAGCATAGAATAAGCAAGGAAAGACGGTAAATCGAGTTATTTGTGACTAGGGGAAGCATAAAATATGTATATAAATAGTGATCATCAAACTCCCCCAAACCAATCCTTTGCTTGTCCCAAGCAAAGCACTCGACACATACAAAGACAAACATACAAATGGTGAATGAAAAACTCAAAGCTAATGTCAATGCACATACAAATCCCAAGCTATCCATATCTATAACAAAGTAATGACCAAGTTGTACCAATAAAACAAATTCAAAGGTACGGGAAAGTAGAAAACGTAGCTCATATTCCAAGATTTTACATGATATCGTAGTATAGACAAAACCAAATACCTTTCAATCTTGCAAGGCTCAATTTGTCGGATTCTCGCGGATTCACTCAAGCACTCATAAGTTTATGTAAAGGTGAGTTTTGTGAAGATAGAAAGAAATAGAAACACTCACTCAACTTATGAAACATGCATGCATTCTAATGTGATAGTAATTTCCCAAACAAATACGCATTCGCTATAAAGTACATGAATCAGGACGAAAAGGGAGGCTAATGGGTGAAGGTATAGAAATGGATTGTGCCAAGGCACGTATGGAAATGTGGGGCTAAGACCGGTAGTCGCAACGACACTTACCAAAACAAATCTACAAGACTAGCACAAACCAACACCAACTAGAGAAATCATCTTAAACTTTGACAACGCAAGAGAGATATCGATATTGCTCTCTGAAAAATGGATTAGACTCTAGTAAATTCCCTTTCATTTTCCCTTGAATAATTCAATGAAGCAACATATTTTTTTTCATTCTTTTTTCCTTTTTCTTTTTTTCTTCTTTTTCATTTTTTTCAAATCAAATCTCTTTTTTTTTTTTCTTTTTCTTCATCATTTTGCTTCGTAACTTTTTTTCAACAAAGGGAATAAATGACACAATTGCCAACATACTTGCTACACCCAATGATATTCTTTTTGAAATCCCGACCCAACCATAGTAGACAAGTAGATAAGAAAAACATGCAACTGCGACTGTCCCGATAAGGTAGGAAAGTTCTAGGAATGTAGCTATTATATGGCTTGTAAAACAGGCTACAAAGGCTCAAATAGGCTAAACATAGAGAACTCAATAATAAGGGTATAAAATCAAGTCTTTTTGGCTATGTGAGGCTTATTTGAACAAAAAGAACCACCTTTCATCATGCACTTATCAAACGAACGCGTATAGTATCAAGAAACGAATGTCACACTTATGCAATTTGATGTTACAAATTCCACAAGGAGTACCACACTCAAGCCTAAAGACAATGAGACCAGTTTATTGATGTTCCTGGCCTAGGAAGCTCTATAGACCTCAGAATTTTAAGTGGTTTACCAACAAAAATTGCCAAATCTAATTAGCATAAGGTATGTCAAAAACGGTCAAGACTTGTAATATGAGCTTTGTTTTCAAAAATAGTAAGTCAAAACAATGTACATGAACAACTTATTTGGGATTCAAATGCAAAAACAATGCAAGTTATCATCATTGTTATTCAATTCACCAAGACTCGACCTAATAAAATAAAAAACATGTTTTTGGATTTTGTAAACTTTTCAATTTTTATGGATTTTTTTTCTTTCACACAACAGAAATAAACACACAACATAAATAAAGACTCTCCCCCAAACCTAAATGTCACAGTGTCCTCAGTGTGACGCTAACAGCATAACAATCACACAATCAACCAACAGCAGCAACCTAAAGGACACAACTAACAAAAGGGAATGGGGAAAATAACTAAAAGAAAATACAATAAAAGAAAGTACAAGGATAGATAATACCAGTAATTGAGAGAATAAGGGTGAGGTAGTGAAGAAGAATGACGAAATAAGAAGAGGAATGAAGAGAAAATCGGTGAAAACTTGCGTTTTAAGGCTTTGGACCGGTTCGAACCGGGCGACTCGATCGAGCAAGAAGAGCTTGCTCGATCGAGCAACCCAAGATTTCCAGGTTTTTGAGTCTGCTAAAGTGGCTGATGTGTGGCATGCACGAAAACTCGATCGAGCAGGTGTGTTTGCTCGGTCGAGCAACCCGGTAACTTCAAGCCTTTCACTTGTTTTCTCTTCTTTTCTTCTTTCTTTCTTTTCGTTTCTTCGTTATGAAAGCGATTTCCAATTTTTTTTAGCTGCAAACACTCCATAAAACTGTTAGATCGCTCCCTCACCGCACTCAATAAAGCACAACTATATTAA
This sequence comes from Heliosperma pusillum, assembly GCA_022085475.1. Taxonomy (NCBI): domain Eukaryota; kingdom Viridiplantae; phylum Streptophyta; class Magnoliopsida; order Caryophyllales; family Caryophyllaceae; genus Heliosperma; species Heliosperma pusillum. Next base: position 7,123 of record JAIUZE010004544.1, on the reverse strand, counting down.
CTATCCAAACTAAATTGAATTGAACTATAACATCAATAACTAAGCTAATCGAAATAAAATTTACAAATGAATTACAAGTAAATGCCGGGTTGCCTCCCGGTTAGCGCTGGTTTATATCGGTCCCGCACGACCGGGTTACCTCAAAGTCATGGTGGTTTATCAAGAGCGAAAAGGTCGACGACCTCTCTCACTCCTATAAATGCTTTATCGTAACAGGTCTTTAAGCGTTGACCATGGACTTTGAAAACTTCACTCTTGTCAGTTTGTAGCGTAACCGACCCAAACTTGCTCACCTTGGTTTTTGTGAATGGTCTCGACCATCTAGACTTGAGTTTACTTCGTGAGCTTCCAGCTTCAGCATTCCTGGAAATTAAGGCGATCTCCAGAGGATCCTTATCCAAACGCAAAGGGGGACAGTCATCAATAGTTAAATCCACAATATCAACCCTATGACATGTCTCTTCTAGTAGGGGGTGTTTCATTGCCTTATCTAGGTTGAAAGTGATAGTGTCATCCCCCACTGTTAGTGTAAGTCTCCCATTCTTAACATCTATAACCGCCCCCGGCAACGGCGCCAAATTTGATAAGGGTAAAGTCACGTCACCTTAATCAAAGTAAAACCTAATTCACTACTAACTAATAGTCAGCGGTAAGCAAGGTATCGAATCCACAGGGAGGCGGTAGTATTCTAATCTGTTAAACTAGGTTTGTCTCTAAGTAACAATTCGGGGTTTGAGATTTGAGTTCTAACTAAAAGCAATCAACAATAACAATAAATAATAACAATAACAATAATAATAACAACTAATAATAAGCAATAACTAACTATAAGCAATAACAAACTAGTAAGGTTGAAAACAATGAGATTAAAAGTCTAGGGTCACAGGTTCACTAGGATTATTGTTCAGGGATAAGGATGAAATCAACAATCATGCAATAAAGTTATCTAAGGTCACAAGATCGGTCGATTCAATTATGCCCTTTAGATCTACAATTTAACATGCGATCGCTATCATTAAACGAGTTCTATTCAATTATCGTAGCCTATCTTAGTCTTAACCCGGTCGGTGTCAATCCTAATTCGCGAGACTAGTTAATTAATCCTGGCCAGTAATCAAGCAACTAGAATTAAAACGATAATCAAATGATAACCATGCAATTGCAATTCAATTAATTAATCTACCCCTTCTAACAATCCTAGATCCCCTTTCAACCCTAGAAAGGAAATTAGCTACTCATAACAATATAAATAACAACAATAATAATTAAAGCAAACATGATTAACAACAATGAAAGGAATAACAAAGAATAATTAAAGAACTAGAAGACCATTAAATTGAATAACGAAGAAAGATTGAAAAATACCGAATACAAGTTGAACTAAAGACAATCGTCTTTGATGAATCAAATCCAGAGGAAAAGTAAACTAATTAGGGTTTCTGAATTAAAGCCTAAAAGTATTCAAAAGCATAAAAAAGCATATGAAAGCATATAAAAGTATCTCTAATTAAGAAAGACGAGCTTTCTTTTTATAATACAAAAGATCCTACTAATTAGGTTAAAATTAAGGAAAACACGAAAAAGCCGCCGAAATATAGCTTGCTCGATCGAGCAAGGCACTTCTGCTCGATCGAGCAGCCATGACACCGACTCGATCGAGCAAGAGACCATTGCTCGGTCGAGCAGCTCTCATTTAGGCTTGATTCTTAGACTTTTCTTCATTTCTTCTCTTTTCTTCCTCGATTTCCGTGCCTAGCTTCTACGATCCAACTCCGCCATGCTCCATATCTACTCAAAAAGCTCCAAATGCATCCAATCTGCATTAAAATATAACAAAAGCGGCAGAATCGATATTCTAGCTAAAATAGCATAGAATAAGCAAGGAAAGACGGTAAATCGAGTTATTTGTGACTAGGGGAAGCATAAAATATGTATATAAATAGTGATCATCATCTAGCCTTTAGTTAATCACTTTTGAGTTTCTGAGATTTATGAGAGTAACTTCAGCCCCTTTTTGTGTAACTTCAACTAAAGTGTGATTTCGACTATATAAATTTGAATTTATGAAATTTCAAGACAAATTTATGTCATTCTAGACTTTTTATGAGTGTAACTTCAGTCATTATGAGTGTAACTCCAACCGTTATTTATGAAATTTCAAACTAAAATGTGATTTCGACTATATAAATTTGAATTTATGAAACTTCAAGACAAGTTTATATGATTTTAGCCTTTTTAGGAGTATAACTTTAGTCATTACGAGTGTCACTTCAACCATTATTTTTGTAACTTCAAACTAAAATTTGATTTCGACTACATAAATTTGAATTTATGAAATTTCAAGACAAGTTTATGTGATTTTAGCCTTTCTATGAGTGTAATTTCAGTCACTACGAGTGTAACTTCAACCATTATTTGTGTAACTTCAAGCTAAAATGTGATTTCGACTATATGAATTTGAATTTATGTAACTTTAAGACAATTTTATGTGATTTTAGCCTTTTCTGATTGTAACTTCAACCATTATTTGTGTAACTTCAAGCCTTATATGTGTAACTTTAAACCAAAATACAATTAAATTTTAGCATTTTTATGAGTGTAACATTTTACTTTATTAGTGAAACTTCAATTATTATTTGTGTAACTTTAGTCATTTATAGGGTAATTTTATGCATTAGTCTTTTCTAGTGTTACTTCAGTCCAAACTAGTCAAATTTCAGTCCAAATCTCTGTAACTTCAGTCCAAACCTATGTAACTTCAGTCCAAACCTATGTAACTTCAGTTATATAACTTTAGTCTAAAATAGTGTAACTTTAGATCTAGAAATATAAACACCATAAAAAATAAAAAAACGAAATCTAAAATAAAAAAATAAAAACATAACAAATTAAAAAAAAAACATAAAACATATAAAAAAATGTGTAACTTCAACAAAAAAAACTGTGTAACTTCAGTCATTATATGGGTAACTTCAGTCATTATATGGGTAACTTCAGTTACTAAAAGTGTAACTTCAGTCATTATATGTGAAACTTCAGTGAAACAACACCACTAACCACAAAATAATGTGTGTTACTTTAATAATATCAAGTGTAACTTTAAGGCCATTTTGTGTTACTTTAATAAATAATATGTGTTACTTTGATATATGTGACTTTAATAAATAAGACATGTAACTTTAATAGAGAATTTGTGTTACTTTAATATACAATATGTGTAACTTTAATATACAATATGTGTGACTTTAATAAATAATATGTGATATTTTAATAGACGTCATTAAAGTTTGACCCACCTTTTCAGATCTAAAAAACAAAGAAAAATAGAAAAATAAACAAAACAAATATTTAAGCAAAACTGAAGAAGAAAAAGAAAAGGAAAAAGAAAAAAAAGAGAAATGAGAACACCACCAAAACCATACCATTTTTCAGATTTGAAAAAAGAAAAAAAAAAGAAAAGGAAGATGGTGGTACAAATCTGAAAAAAGAAAAAAAAAAGAAGAAGAAGAAGAGAGGAGGAGGAGGAGGCAGGGGAGGACGACGTAGTGACGGCAGGGGGGCGGCAGCCAGTAGGGCGGTGGCAGGGGGACGACATGGGCGACATGGGGGCGGCGCGGCAGGCGTGGAGGCGTGGCGTGGAGGCGGATGTGTGGTGCATGCGGGTGTGTGGTGGAGGCAGAGGCGTGGAGGCGGCGACGTGGAGGTGGCAGGGGAGGAGGTAGGTTGTGGTGGGATTTTTTTTTTATTTTCAGATCTACTTTTTTTTTGTGGTTTGTGTCGGTTTTGGTGGTGGTGGGTGGTGGTGGTTGGGTTGAATGAAGGATGAGTATTATTTTGGGATTTTGAATTTATTAGGGTTTTAGAGAGAAATGAGAGGATATATATTGTGTGAGATGAGAGAGAAGTAGTTGGGTGAAAAAGCTTATATATTGAATTAGGGTAGATTAGTGATTAATTAGTGAAAAGTAGAGAGATAGTGGTATTAATGACCATTTAGAAGAATCAATCTCAACCATTCATCTCTCTCATCCAATGGTCACAAAGAGGACTCATGGACTCACTCTTTTGGGATGAACTCTCTTGATCCTTTCTCTCTCTCTCTCTCTCTCTCTCTCTCTCTCTCTCTCTCTCTATATATATATATATATATATATAGAGGTGGGTTCAAATGAGTCCCCTTAGTATAATTGAGTCCTTGAGTCCTATTATACACCCTTGGATCTTTGAGTATGGATGACTGAGATTTAATCCCAAAATATTATATTCTACTGTTTCCCATGCACAATCATTAATCATGCAAATACACATTTTCCCACGTTTGACATTCCCTCTCTGAAAACACATTTTCCCACTTTACTGTATCTCTCCTCCTCTTCTCATTTTTCTGATTTTCTCTTCAAACTCTTCGTCTTCCTTACTCCATCTTCATCCTTACTCCATTTTCATCCATAATTCATCCATATTTATCGTCCTTACTCCATTTTCATCCATATTTATCATCCTTACTCCATTTTCATCCATAATTCATCCATATTTATCCATTATAGAGAGTTCAACTTGCTATCTTCATCCTTAATCTCCGGTACATTCATCCCTATTTATCCATATTGTAGTTTTGCATTCTTTTTCTTTTTATTATCCAAGTTGAATTTGTTTCGTGTGGTTTTATCATTGTTCGTTTAATTTATTTCGCCATTTTTGAATTTTAATAAGTTAAAGCTGTATCGCCATTTTCTCAGAAGTTTATCAAATTTACTGTATAATGCGTTTCTCTCTTTTTTTGTGTTTATCCCAATTGCATAACTTGTAATTTAATTGCCCGATATAATTGTAATTGTACATGAAACTTTAAAGTTTGTTATTTGTAACTTTAAACCTGTTTAGTGTAACTCTAGATTTGTGTATTGTAACCGAATTTTGTAGTCCACATTATAATTTTGGATGTTATTATGAATTTGAAGTTGTGTCGTGTCCTACATGAAACTTTAAGCATGTATATTATAACTCTAACTACTATTTATGAAACTTTAATTCATCAAGGAAAGAAGTGTGTTGTTGACTGCTGTTGTGTCTTGTATACTGTAACTCTAACTAGTTTTTATGAAACTCTAACTACAATTTATGAAACTTTAGTCTATATATTCTGTAACTCTAATTATTATTTATGAAACTGTTGTTGAATGTTTTTATGAAACTCTAACTAGTTTTTATGAAACTCTAACTACAATTTATGAAACTTTAGTCTAGATATTCTGTAACTCTATTTATTATTTATGAAACTGTTGTTGAATGTTTTTATGAAACTCTAACTACAATTTATGAAACTCTAACTACAATTTATGAAACTCTAACTAGTTTTTATGAAACTCTAACTACAATTTATGAAACTCTAACTACAATTTATGAAACTCTAACTAGTTTTTATGAAACTCTAACTACAATTTATGAAACTATAACTACAATTTATGAAACTCTAACTAGTTTTTATGAAACTCTAACTAGTTTTTATGAAACTTTAACTACAATTTATGAAACTCTAATTATAATTTATGAAACTCTAACTAGTTTTTATGAAACTCTAACTACAATTGTTGAAACTTTAGTCTAGATATTCTGTAACTCTATTTATTATTTATGAAACCTGTTCAGTGCATCTGTATACTTGTGTAACTTTAACACATTATAATGAAACTTTGATTTTTGTGTCTAACCTATCAGATGGCTGGTGAAGGTGATGGCGTAGAAGTTAGCGTTGATCCTACCCCATCTATATTTGTCAAATGTCGACCTGGTAGGCTTCTGAAATTGATCTCTCAGCTTAACCATGCTCAGCAGGAAGCGGTGAAGCGCATTGGTTTTGGTGGGCTTCTTGATTTGAGACTAAAACATGTACCTGTTGAACACGTACATCTTTTTTTTGAAGCTTTTAATGACCTATCTCATATTTTTCGGGCATCTGATTCGAAGGAGTTTTTGGTGTCAAAATTTGATGTACATGACTGCTTCCTTTTACCTCTTGGTCACAAACCTCTTGATTTAGTTCCTACCGGTCGAAAGAAGGACCCCTTGGCGGAGGAAAACAAGCTATTGAAGGATCGGTGGAGGAAGAGTTACAAATTGTCCAAACCTGGCGAACCTATACACTTAGGGAAGTTATTAACAGACCTTGAGAAAGACAAGGAAGGTGGTGACCAATTTTGCCGGCTTTTTGTGCTGTTTAGCATGTCTTCATTTCTGGCACCCACGACAAATAACACTGTCGACATGAAACTTCTTGGGGCAGTTGAAGATGTAGGTGTTATCAACGAGTACGACTGGTGTTCGTATGTTCTAGATGGTGTAGTAAGTGATGCTTTTGTTGCTAGGAAGTCACCGAGGTGTTTACGTGGTTGTATTCCTTTCCTTATGATTACATATTTTCAGAGGTTTGACTTCCGTGACGAGGCTCCTCGTTATGACCTCCCGCTTATAAAGCATTGTGATGATGAGAGGATTGCCTCCAGGTTAAAGGGTGAGCTTGTTGGTGGCTGTTTAGGGCGACAGACTTGGTCGTCTGTCACGTACCCTCGTACCGGTGTTAGTTATACTCATCATAGCAAAGTTGTCGATAAGCAACTTCCCACTACTTCTTCTGGAACCCCTCAATTAATGTTGGGCCCTTCGTCACGTTCAACGACCGACAAGAAGTTCATTCAGATCGAACTTCCGCCAGGTGTCGAAGATGACGCGGAGCTGGAAGCTAGAGCTGTTGATGTAAGTGAGGACTATGTAACCCTCACAATTTATAATTAGTCCAATTATATTTAATTTCTGATATTATTTTTTAACCTATATCGTCATTTATTAAACCACATTTCACTTCACGCTGAAATTGTAGGGTGTGCACGAGCTCTACCTAAAGATGCAACGGAATGCAATTGTTTTTCACGCATGGTATTCGGATTCAACCTCGAAGCTTAAACGTCTTACTACTCCACATATGGATCCGGCTGATATCGTACCGTCACAGCACACAAGAGAATTTTTTGAGGGTGATGCAGTTCATAGGTACGTTGATGAAGTAATTGACATATCATGTCGGATGAAAGATTCTGTTGGCAAAGCACCTGTATTTCATGAAGAG
>JAIUZE010004543.1:0-80470 GCA_022085475.1 Heliosperma pusillum | reverse complement strand
TGTTATGAGGCTTGAACTGTTTTTCCGCCTCTTTCGTGGATTGATCTACCGAATTTGGGGTACTCGGCATATATATATTATAAGCCCGAGTCTTGGATGCGAAACGCTTTATCGCATGTCGAATCGGAAAATGTGATTCCGAGAATTTGGCCAGGTTTAGATTAGGAGCCGTTTAATTATCGTTCCTACCAGGAGGAAATTAGTCTACATAGGCGAAATGTAAGCATCGCGTATGAGTTCAGGGAAATATGATCCCGTGGATGCCTTTTAATCATACTTGCCATGTACACGATGCTAGTGCGTTCATTTAACCGTGAGAGGATGTCGCGTGTGTCGTGTTTTGAATGCGTGATTTCATGATTTATTCATGGTCATTCATTGTGATTGGGACACGTCGTCTTTGATGCGTGATTTCATGATATTGTTCATGGTCATTGCATGATTGGACACCGTCAATGTCTTGGTTCGTGAATGAATGATAATATGTTGGATTTATTGTGATCATCGCATGACTTGACTTGGTTTGTCTGTCGAGTCTCAATCTTATCAAACTTATACCGCTAACGGTGAGATGCAAGCCCTAGTGAGCGTATTCGGTTGCCTAAGAGTGTCTTCCCCGAGTCTTTGAATAACATGATGGATTCGGATTTGTATTCCATATGCTCTTATCATTATATATCGAATTGCCTATTTATCCTTATCGTACCTCACATGTATATTCATATATGCATGATTTTACTTTTGTATTTCCTTCTATGTACGTTTAATGTGATATGGCTGGGAGAACCCGGAGTTACTCCCCACTGATTGTGGCGTTCATGTTTTTCATGAATGAACAGGTTGCTTGCATGGATGGCTTTTTGCTTATGCTATTTTGGGTTCGGGTGTGAGCTAGCGGGCGTTGTCCCTGGAAGTTTCACCTCTAGACGTTTTTAGCTAGTTTTGCTAATTACTTTGTCTTTTGTTAACACTTTGAGAGACTACGTCTCTTGTGGTATTTTTATTTAGTTTGTAATATTTTGACACTCCTCGTATTTTTCTATCTTGCATGTATAAAGGTTTTTAAAATACCGTATTTTCCGCTATATAATTCACATGCTTGTATGTTTTATATTTCCGCATTAGCGAGGGTTGTCACAACAATTCCTCTTTTTGTGATGATTTAAAGTGACAGATTTTTGTGACGAAAATTCCGTCACAAAAGCGCTTTTTCTTACGTATTGGCCTCGTTTGTGACGGGAATTTCCGTCACAAACCCGTGTTCATTTAGTAGTGAGTAGAACCCCCAACTCCTCCTGACGATGGACACTCAAACCTCTTGTGGCCCACGCCGCCACACCCGTAACACTTAGGTCCAGAGACCTCACTAGCAGCTCGAGCCCCAGATTGTTGTCCTCCACGATAGCAATCACCTCTTGAATAGGATCTGATCTGAGAATAATTAGCATTCTTATAGGTAGAGTTACCGCCACCGTCACTGGTCGGCTTCCTCTTCCCACGTTCCATTGCCTCCCTAGCCTCGTTTGTCGTCATCGCCAACCTCTCAGCCTGCCATGCCTTATCGTAGGCCTCCTTAAGATCATTATCCACCGGCACTGGTAGGTTATTCATGACCCTAAACACCAAGCCCATGAAGAACTTCTCAGCTAAGACCTTCTGACTCATCTCGTCGGCATAGCTTGCCAAATCAGTGAACTTATTGTAGTACTCAGTCACTTTCATCTCCTCAGTCATTCGAAAGACCTCAAAGTCAGATCTCATCTTCCCCCTCCCATGTTCAGGTACGAACTCCAATCTCTTCTCCGCCTTGAAATCTCTCCTAGGGATTGCTTACTCTCCTTCACCAACATAGTAGTCTTTGATTGCTTCCCTATATCTGAACCACCTTCCTAGACTAGATGACATTTCAACTATTAGACCCGGCTCTTTCACTCGACTTTACTACCCATATGAACCCACTCACCCTAGTTTTCCCTCTTATTTGATAAAAATCCAATCTTTCTAGTCTTCGACTCCTGAACCACCACTTGCCCACATGACCCCGTAGGTAGAATGCAGCTTGCTCCATACATAGATGCGATGTGAAGTCGACCACCTCAAAAATACTCTCCATCTCACGATGCCAGTCATCAAGTAGATGTGGCGTGTTGTACCCTCAAAGGTAGAGGGTCAGTGACGAGCGATGGCAGTGCTGATTGAAGTAGCGCAAACTACCACCTCCCGATTAGTACCCACGTTCTTAAGCGCTTTAGTGACTGCCTTATTCTCGTCAACAAGTCTGGCCACCACTTCGGCACTAAACATCGAAGTGGCCGCTGACGCACTAGCTCTAGTCGTAGGCATTATATCTTCAATAAGAATGGCAAACGTAAGCACAAGCCTACTGCATAAACAGATAACGATCCTGACATAAAAACACTCGGTCGAGTGAAAGAATCCACTCGGCCGAGTCGACTACACTCGATCGAAAACTCAGTCGAGTACACCAAATACAAATTTCCAAAAACCATTCAGAATTATCACTCGATCGAGTACAAAACGGCACTCGGTCGAGTCACACATACTAGGTCGAGTGTCAACATACACTCGGTCGAGTGACTCAGATCAGCATACTCACAAAATATTCAGAGAATTCTACTCAGTCAGGGCATAATGGTACTCGGTCGAGTCTCTCATACTCGGCCGAGTGTCACTTTGCGCTCGATCGAGTATCAATTACTCAGAACATAACGTTCACATGACTACGCCCACACTCGATCGAATGTCAAGTCCTCGGTCGAGTAGCCCCTACTCGGTCGAGTACAATGCCCCACTCGATCGAGTCATGCAATTATTCCGTCTCCAAACAGCATTTATCATGTATAATACCATCAAACATCAACATACATGCCCATATTCATCTTGCATGCATAAATTCATATAACTCACATTTTCGGACATGTTCATATAAACACATGTAACTCATAGCATATCATGATTGATAATAACAGTGCCAAAAATCTCAAATGAAGTTGTCTCCTTAAACATACATTACACGCTCATAATTATCACGTTATCATGCCAATGTTCACCATTCTATAAATCCTTCTTTTCATACAAGTTCAACTCAGTGGAATTCATACTTACATATAACCCCATCACATCTCTTGTAACTCATATCTCATGCATTAACAATGCCAACTCATGTGAAACACACATGCCATGACTCATCTCCACTTCATTCCACATCTCCTTCATGTAACTTATTCTCATCAACAACATATGAACAAGTATTAAATGCACATAACGTTCCGACACTTCTCAAGGTGACCAAGTAAAAGTTAAAAGTGCGATTCCGGGACATCTCCCGAATCTTTACGGTAGCTCCCTATGACTCCTACCTGGTTCATTTTATTAGACTCTCCTAGTTCATTAGATTCATTGGTTTTAGGTTCCAAAATCGATCGCTATGATACCACTTTGTAACACCCCCATATACCAAGGTGCCTCATTAGACCCCCTTAGCACATGGGAGGGCTACCATCTCAGTTGCCCGAGGTAGTAAGCATCACAATAAGCAATAAAGAAACGACTTTATTAAAATAGATGTTTAAATGTCAATACATAACAAAACAGATGGCATACCATCTGACCCAAATTATCAAATCCGTAATATTAAGATGCCAAAACGAAAACAATGTTTAAAACTGCTACGAGTTCAAGACTCCAACTGAAACGCCAAATTGACACGCCAAACTGACACGCTGAAACAAGGCTCATCACTGATTCCATCCTCGATCCCACGCAACGCTAATGATTACTTGCGAGCACCTGCTCACCATCCCCTAATGGATCATAGCAGTTTTGTAAAACAGTAGAACAGTCAGTATATGCATACACCAACCAACGTACAAGATAAACACAACAGACAAGAGAAAGTAGAAGCCCACCGCAGCCGTCACCTAAGTAGACTCAGGTTACCAGCTTGCTCTACGAAATCACCAATTGACTTGTCTCCCAACAGAATCACCAACCATAGTAACCATAGCAACATCAACCATACTCCCCAATCTCCATCATCGTCACAACAGTGACCAACAACATCAACCACATATCAACTATAACATATAACGAATCAACAATTTCATGCCATCAATTAACATAACAAATACTGAGTAGGAAATCGTACCTTTTAGCAAATTCTGCTAGCAATTGAAGCAGTCCAAAGTACTCCACTAAGAATTCCCCTCCTATACAATTACAATCATATAATCAACAACTATTCCCCTTCCCCAATCAATTAGGGTAAATCATACAATACTGAATCAATTCATAATCAAAATACTTACTCAATAGACAATCGACGAACAAGGCTTAGATCTGGCACGCGATAATGAAAGGTTATTGAGAGGTTTTAAGAGAATATGAGAGCCTAGGGTTTTGTGATTAAGAACGTAAATAGTAAAATGATGCAATTAACTCCTCTTATTAACCTTTAATCAACCGTCCTTTAAGTCCACAATTTCCGTCGTACTCGCTCGAGTACGACTCACTCGGTCGAGTGCCTTAGTCACCGGCCGGGTACACGATATAAGAATGTCATTAAAATCATCAGCCAAAACAACTCGACCGAGTAGCCTATACTCGGCAGAGTACACCATGTACTCGGTCGAGTAACACCTACTCGGCCGAGCCCACTATACACATAAATACGGAGATTACTTTCATCTTATTAAAAAATGAATTCAAACCCTATGCATAGTTCTAAAAAATGTAAAAGAATAATCGTTCGAAGAAAGAGCTTGTAATGAACTTAGAAAAAGGTTACTTGTGCTTTGTACTTACTCCTAAAAGAAGTAAAATACAGTTTATTTGATGACATGAGGATAACCAAATGTGAAAATGTAAGAGCATAGTGACATTAATTTTAACTGGACAGGGGCCGGTTTTATTTCGTGTCGCACGAGCAGCGTGTCGGTTACGCGAGTCGCGTTTTTTTTGGTTGTTTTTTTTTTTGCCTGAGAATTTGAATGAGTTTTGCCCTCTTTACAGTAACAAGCTCGGCAAATTACGCAAAACTAATATTATAGAAACAAAATACTTTTGTGACCGTATAAGGTTAGTGTACATCCATCGAATTCTTAGATGCTAAACAAGTGTGAAAAAATGGAATGAAGTGGAAGGTTCTAATGGTGTTAGAAGACACTGAAGATCTGTGGATCTCTCGCACTCACCTAAATGAATGAAAGAATCATCCCAAAGGGCATGGAGACATGGTAACTGCGAATTGATTCGTCTGAAATATGTGAAAACATGACTATTTGAGGGATTTTGTTTTGTTTGTAATTTTTAACTTGAGAGTTTTTTTTTGCTGAAACTTTGAATTTGTATTTATTGACTGGATTTTTTTTGTCTTGTCTCGTGAATTTTTGAAAATATTTGAGACTTTTGATTTGAAGTTGTGGGACTGTGTTTTTTTTATAGTTTTAGGCACGATTTCACTCAAAATTTGGTTTGACCCTCGGGTGAGCTCGTTTTCTAGCATCCATGGTAAGGGTATTAAATTATTTGGCATCGTATGCAATTTCACTTTATCTGGTAGTCACATGAAATATAGGAATTGACGAATCGGGTAGAAAAATGGAGTCTCCAAACGTAGATGTCACCTAGAGACACGTCGATCAAGGAATTTTCACACCACAAGATATGGAAAAGATGCTAAATGCATGCCCTTGTTAAGGCTTATTCTAAGAGGTCGAGTGATCTAGACTATAGAAATACGACCTAAAGTATTTTGAGTCTATTCTACAAGTTAAGGGTAAAAAGTAGAATAAGTGACTAATAAAAAGTACATGTGCTCTTTTTTTCTTTTCTGTTTTTGGCAACTCAAAGAGGACTAGGATGGTCCTATCTATTAACAAATGCTAATATAGTGAAGACAAATACCCCCTTTCAGATGTCGTCCTCAATTCTTGTTCCTAGCATAGTTAAGTCTTTGAAATACTTTATGTTTTGGTATCTTAGGTGGTTTGCGTATAAAGGTCTCAATTTATCCACGAACGTTTCCACAAGATTAGCTTCATCTGGACGTTCAACAAGTTGTGTGCTATCCTTCCTCCACCTACTTAGGAAGTCGGTGAAACCTTCTTTCTTATTTTGGGTAAGAACCTCTAAAGTACGCATATTGACTTGAATCTCAACATTGTCTGTGTATTGTTTGGTGAACTCGATTTCGGTATTATCCCAGGTTGCAATTTTCTTATGTTCCAGAGAACAGAACCACTTTTTAGGAATGGTGTCGAGAGATGAAGGACAGATCCTTAGGAACATCTCGGATTTGATGCATTTGATAGACATATAATCTTTGAAGGCACGAATGTGATTCAAAGGGTTCTCGTGTCCCTTGAATTTTGGGATGTTAGTTATGTTGAAGTTGGTTGGCTACTGAGTACTTACGGCTTCATATTTGCGATTATTTTACCCGTATATGTCATCTTCTTTGAGGTATTTTAGTTGCTCCTCCAAGTATTGGAGTCATTTTTCAGCTTCAGTAAGAACTGGTGGGGGATTGACTTCTGGTTTTCCCACAAAGGGTGGAAGGTTATTATGCACACTAGCATTTGGAATGTCTGCAGGAGGAAGCCTAGTTTCTACGACAACAATTCGGGTTTGCCTCGGCTAGATGAATACTTGCTTGACTAGTTCCCGGCATCTTGAAAACTGAGGCAAGAGACCGACGACAAATCAAAACACGATGGACCATTCTAGGACACTTACTTAAAAGGACTCGACTTGTGAAGTGGGAGTGTGCCACTGTGCTAAATGAGTTTTGAAAATGACAAGATTTAAAATATTAGTTCTAACCAACTGTAGAGTGGTTGTAGGAGTGACGACTCAAAGTGGAGAAAAGACGATTTTGACTGGATATTTGGGCAGAGTTTCGACTCATTTTGCGCTATTTTAGGCCACCTTTAAAAATGTTTTACAGCTTTGAAAAGGATTTTATTTTATTTTTGAAAAATTCGTCATGGTTTTATTTACAAAATGGTGATCATGTATAGGTTAAACACATTTATACATGAATTATAACGGTATGCTGAGTGCATTTAAAATGAGTTTGGCCTAAAGGGAAGTTTTCCATACCAAGAAATCAAACCCGGGTCTGTGGAGAGGTCCGCGCCAAACATGAGTAAGGTCGGTCCCTAGTCCATTTCCTAGAGTAATGAAAGCTCTCGATACTAACATGAGTATGTACCACACGCCAAACGTCAATCCCTATCCATCCTTAGGCCCAGATAAGAATTTGGATTGTCCATACGGGACGATTGGTCGAAATGGGTTGGGTTAGGCCTAGGAAGGCCGAATAAAACAACCTAAGAAGGTCGAGTAATGAAAACTAACAACTGTCTCGTACAGACTATTCCCTAACCTTGTTCAAGTTTCACCCTGGGTAACACGTAAGTGTATGTCCCCAGCAAAGTCGCCAAACTGTGGTACACGGGGGGGTAGGGGGGGGGGGCACGGAAGGACAAGCGTAAAAATACGCATTTGTGGAGTCGCCACCAATTTTTATGGGAAATTGGAACCGTTCGAATGCTTTACGCCATGTCATGCCACAAATTAATGACATGATCACTAAGAACTCGTTACCATTAGCAATCTATGTCTATAATGACTCTCCGTTTCATGTGAATTAGACTATGTCGATGAACTTGTAATTAGCACTCAATTATGTCGAAATTGGGATTTAGGATTGAATTATACATGAGAGAAACGAAGAAATCATACAATTACGATGATTAAACAAGATTACAACGGATAACAAAGGATTACGGGATCCACGTCAGATAATATATTCGAAACGGAGATTTGAAGAAAAAGAAAAGTTTCGAAAACTAAAAGACGGATCACGAGCGATATTACGGCTAATAGTTATTTAATTACGTAATTAAAGATACGTCAAAGCGAGAACGAAAGTTCAGGGACAGAAGTCAACCCAGAAGTGTAGAACAGGTGCAGCAACAGATGCCTCCTCTGGAAGAGGCGCAAGGCTCATTGCGTCTGTTCTTGAGTTGAATTCTGACTGTGAAGTTAGAATCGCGAGCAGTTAACATTCTTTTGTATATTTATGATTGATTATTGAACTATAACTCAAGTAGAAGTGATTTAACATATTAATTACACTATCATTTATATCAATAATGAATTTCAGAGATTTGATATGAACAAATCGAATCTCTAAGACCCAATTTTGAATTAAAGACGAAAACTCGCTAATATCGAATTATTAGGAATTTAAGTCGAGAACGAAACATTTATATGAAAGACTGAAATATGATTTATGAAAAAAAGAAAATAATAAGATAAAATAAAAAGAACAAAATCGCAGGAACCAGAGGATAAAGAAGAAGAGCAGGAGCAGGGCAGCCTCTGGAAGAGGCGCTGAAGGTGCTGCTAAGCTTTTAGAAGGCGCAGCTGCTACTGCGTTTCTTCTCGACGTCCGACGTCTACTAAAAAGTTTTTTTAAAGGTTTTATTTTGAAATCGATTTTGAACTTACTTCTGACGTGAATCTTACATTAATTGAACGGTAAATAAATAATAAATAAAATACGGGGTTTACACTCTCGGACTTACATGTTTGACGAAACGAGATTAATTAAGTTAACGTTTAGTGATAGCTCGACTCGAATGTACGTAGAAAGTGCCCTCTTAGAGGATTTAAGTTGATCGAATTAGTTGATTGATTGTGTAGTGCTCAAATTTGGTCGGTCATGCAATGTGACAGGTACTCAGAAGGATCTGAGCTTACGTGGTCGATTGATCAAACTCATAGATGTCGAAAGCTTAGAGCAGAGTCTAGAATGCAAAGAGAGAAGAGGAGGGCGGAACACTCGCGTGCCTAAAAAGTGAGATAGAGCTCTCCTTTTATACTATAAAATATGAAGAGTTCAAGAACAACTCAAACTTATCTCGAAAATATTTTGAAAACGGAGAAAACAGGCTGGGGAAGAGGCGCAGCAGAAGCTGCGATCCTTCAAAGGGACGCATACCTGCTGCGTTATTTTCTCAGAGGTTTCCTTCTGCGGAAGAAAGATTTCCACGTTTCTATTACAGAATTGTGGTAGATCTATACTTCCCTTTAAAAAAGATACGAGATATATTTTATCAAAAAGATAAAATTTGAAGGTTTAACAAATATTCAGAATGTTCTAGAGCGTTCCGACTCGGCATTTTAAAAACGATTTTTAGAAAATGACGCGGTTTTTGACCTGGACTCCAAATGAACTCTAATGACTGTCAAAACGTTCGTAACGGTGTGTAGATGACGACCAAGGGGTAGACACAAGAATTTGAGCTATCACTTGACGATAAAGTTACGAATTGTCATAAATCGTTTCGCGTACCAAACATGTAACAACCCGAAAAGTACCCTATTTTTCTAGTAAAAATATTTACTAACACTTTTCAGTAGAACTTAAGTTTTTAAAATAGGAATTTTTGTTCCGAGTCTTATTTTGAAATTCCGCGTTCGTATTTGGAATTTTTGAGGGATTCCATGAAAAGACCGTTTTTAGTCATCTTTGACTTTTCTTGACTTTTAAGTCGTCTTTGACTTTTCCTTGACTTTTTAAAGTCGTCATTGACTTTTTCTTGACTTTTAAGTCGTCCTAAACTTTTCTTGACTTTTAAGTCATCTTCGACTTTTCTCGACTTTTCAGTCAACTTTGACTTCCGTTGACTTTTCCCGACTCGTCTCATAAGTATGAAGACCGAAATTTTATTTAAAAAAATAATATTTTTGATTTATTTTTATTTAGATTTATTAAGATTTATCATAATTTAATATAATTATTTTGAATTTATTCGGAATTTAAAGAATAACGTTTACGGTTTTAACCGAACGTCATTTAACTATTCCCGACTCATCGTAAAGCGCGAAACAAAATCGAAACGCGACTTTGGCATGAGTCACACGCGCGTGTCATCGCTTTCCACTCACAAATAGATATTTTAATTATTTTGATTAAACTAATCAAAATATCTAGATATTTATTAACTTTATCGATCAGTTAACGAAAATTACGCAAATCGTTTACAAAACTGATCCGACAAACACAATTCTACACGGCTCAACCTCCCTCTAATAGCCCTTGATATTTTCATTTCTTTTGATACAATAATCATAATATCTAGATATTTGTGTAATTAACTTTATCGTTAATTATATTTAATCGTTTACCGTAAAATAATTATTAAACGCGAGTCAATTACGTAACAACAATTTCAAAACCCGACATCCTTATTTGCATATATTTACACGGCACACACACCCCACATTACTCACAAACAACTTTTCATTTTACAACAAATCAAATTAAGATCAAAACATCACTTTATTTGATCGTTCTTCGTGTTCTTCGTCGTTCATCATTTGTTCTTCATCGTTATTGAGCAAAACCTTCATAAAATCTTCGTTTCTTAATTAAATCCATCCTAATTTATATTTCTAGACTCTCCTCTTCGCTCCTCATCTTCACGTATGGTTTAATTTCAATTCCGTCAAGATCGTTTTCAACACTTTAATTATGGAAATTCCTATTTTTAGTTCTAATAATGTTTTCTTGTCTTTTCTTATAGGGGAAGATTTTGAAGACGAGTTTGGAGACTCGTATATTTTGGGTGAAGATTAGTAGAAGGGTTCTTATTATATATATACTTCTTATTATTTTGGTGCTAATTGTTTTGCTAGCTAAGGTAACAATTCCGATTTACTCGACGAATTAATGTCACATAGCTTTTGTTTTGGTTCATGTTATGGTTTTTATGGTTCTAGTTAGTAACATAGCTTTAGCCTTTGTTTCTTTAGTTTTTGGTTCATCTTTGTTTTAGTTCATGTTTTTATGATTTATGGAATTTTTGGTAGTAATATGATAAGGAGTTGTTTTTATTATGTTGTATGAATTTTTATGATTTTCCATAAAGTTATGATTTTTAGGTTGTGTGGAAATTTTAATATGTTTAGTGTTCTTGGTGAATGTTGATGATTTTCCATAAGTTATGATTTTTATGATTTTGTATGAATTTATAATAGGTTTAGTGTTCTTGGTAAATTTTGATGATTTTTCATAAGTTATGATTTTTATGATTTTGTATGAATTTATAATATGTTTAGGGTTCTTGATGAATTTTGATGATTTTTATTAAGTTATGATTTTTATGTTGTTTAGGAAATTTTTCATATGTTAGTGTTCTTGATGAATGTGGGTGATTGTTCATAATAATGATTTTGTATGGATGTTGTTAAAAATGGTTGTTTGAGAATTAAAACATGTTGGAATTAATTTGATGTTGTTTGTTGGTTGAACCGTGGGCATGGCACTGAACCGGACCAAACCAGACCGGTCCAGGCCGGTTCAGACCCGGTCTGGGTTGGTCAAGGTGGGTCCGGGTTTTGGTCTTTGGGTTGTGTCGATGTTTGATTGTTTAATTGTTGTTTTGACGGGTTTTTAAATATGTTAAGCATGCGGGAAAATATTAGAAATCGGTTTTAGTAAAAATTGTAAAATCAGCCACTTTAGCCCAAAACAGGCCGTGGGGCCCATCCAGGCCCATGTGGGGTCCGGCCCAACTCAGCCCGTGGGTCCCACTTTGGGACTTGTGACGGTTTTTGAGTTATCGTCATTTTTATCGTGTTTTGTAATATTTAGCAAGTGGGAAATGTTAATAAGTAAAATATTTAATTAAAAAGGTTTTCATAAATTATTATTTCTCACATGTTAGAAATTATAAGACGAGGTCGTAGTTTAATTGGTTATCATTAAGTCAAGCGGGTTTTTGGGTATAATATGATAATTCACATGTTAGAAGTAGTAATAAAATAACATGTAATGAATATGTTGATTTTATGTCTATGTGATAAAGACTCTGCTTCTAGCCGGTTTGATCCAACGGGTTTGGTCAAACTAAGATCTAGTCAGCCCCGATTTGACTGATGACCCGTCGCGGGACTCGGGTCGGGGATTTGTCTTCAAGTGAGGTTGTATTTAATTATGAATTAGCCTTAGTAGATATGAGGCGATATGATATTTGATTATTATTATATGCAATTAGTCACATGATAGGATGTTTTTCCCGTGACTGTTTGATTATATGGTTGGTGTCGTGTTGACTAAGTACCCATAGAGAATTATGAGTATATGGCGTCTTGACCATTCTAATTCTAAATGAGTAGCTTGGACCATGACATCGATAGGCCCGTACTGTCTTTAACGAGTATATAGTTCCTGGTTAATAGCTTTTGTGTCCCGGGCCTGGGGGGCTTATCCCCAAGTCGGGGCATGGCATCCTAAGAGTTCCGCTTTGGGAAGGGAGCCAGCTTAAGTACTAGCCATCTCTGTTTAGGGGGTCGCCTAGCAGAGTTTCTTGTGTACGTTTATGTCATGAGACGGGGAATGGAATAGCTGTTGTCGCTAGGTCTGATCAGTCTAGGACTAGGATGTTTTCCTACCTTGTGGTATAGCCTCGAGTTACAGAAGTCTACTATCGACGGTTCTAAGAACTTATGCCTGTTTGTAGAGTATTGGTCTTTCATGTAATGTTGATTCTATGAGTTTTAGAAGGTGTGATGCAAGCCGGCTAAGATTGATAGAGTTTGGATTCCCGATTGTTAACTGATTCACATGATTACGTGTTGATTAGGGTTTGATTGTATCAGGGCCATGTTACATGGTAACCGCTGAGCCAGCATACCAGCTTCCCTACCTCTTGTTATATTTTATTATCGGATTCACATGATAGCTTTCATATGATAGGTTATATGTTAGTTAATTGTTTCATAACATGAAAAGCATATCATATATGTTTAAGTTTTGTATTTTCCATATACATGGCTTTTATGTTATTCATGTTTCATTAAACTCGACATTTCGTGGCTGGGAGAACTCGGAGTTACTCCCCACTGACTGTGGCTTCCGTGTTTATATTTAATGCGGTCGAACAGGTGGTGAATGCATATTTGGGGTACATTGACGAGCTAGCGAGCGAAGTATTACCTTGGACCTATATTCGATTCTTAGGATTGTATATTATTATACACTCTTTTATTTCCGTATTTTTACGGGAGATATGTCTCCCGTCTTGTATAATTTTTATGTATAATATTAGTTTCCTTTTTGTATGAACCTTTTTATTTATGACACCCTTCGTTATGTATTAAATTATTTTTTTTCTTTCCGCAAATTTGAGGGTGTCACATTCAAGCTTGGGTTTTTGAACCAAACTGAAGTAGAAAGGCTCCCAAAGATGTGCTGAAGGTACCTCACGCAGTGTTTGTTCAAAAGGGGAAGGTTGACAGTGACATATTAACTACTACACCAAAGGCTGAAATCTGGACAGTTTGAAGTTGTCCCTAAGCTAACTCTTTGTGTGTTTGTTTCTTGAAAGGGAAGTCCTGGGGAAAGTTGTAGAGGACCTTCCCAAGACATAGGTTAGGGATTGGTTAGGCTTGTTTGATTGGCTAAAAGAGGAAGTTTTGACAAAACAGCTAAACTGCTACATGTAAGGCTGTAACTGGACTGGTTCACTTGGGTTGTATTTTGAGGGGTGTTCTTGACGTTTTCTGAGGAAGGTTTCCTGGACAAAAAGGTAGTAGACCCTCCCTAGTACCATGCCCCATAGTTGGTTTGGAGTCCCTAAGCTTGGAAGTTGCCCTGAGACCCCCCCCAAGGCACTGCTGCTGGCTGAGTTTCCAAAGGTTTTGTTGGCTTGTTTTGTGAGTCTGTTTTGTGGCTTGTTTGGTCTTGGCTCGTGTCATGGCTACCACTGGCTCGTGTCTTTGTGTGGTGGCTTGGGCCTGGGCTATACAAAGCATTAAGATAGCTTTTGACATAGGGTAGGTTTGGCATTGAATCCTGGTTAGGCTGATCATAGGTTGATTGGCCTTGTCTTTGAGCATGGCATTGAACTCCTGTTGCACTAAGTCACAACTAACTAATAGTCAGCGGTAAGCAAGGTATCGAATCCACAGGGAGGCGGTAGTATTCTAATCTGTTAAACTAGGTTTGTCTCTAAGTAACAATTCGGGGTTTGAGATTTGAGTTCTAACTAAAAGCAATCAACAATAACAATAAATAATAACAATAACAATAATAACAATAATAACAATAATAATAACAACTAATAATAAGCAATAACTAATAATAAGCAATAACTAACTAATAAGGTTGAAAACAATGAGATTAAAAGTCTAGGGTCACAGGTTCACTAGGATTATTATTCAGGGGTAAGGAGGAAATCAACTATCATGCAATAAACTTATCTAAGGTCACAAGATCGGTCGATTCAATTATGCCCTTTAGATCTACAATTTAACATGCGATCGCTATCATTAAACGAGTTCTATTCAATTATCGTAGCCTATCTTAATCTTAACCCGGTCGGTGTCAATCCTAATTTGCGAGACTAGTTAATTAATCCTGGCCAGTAATCAAACAACTAGAATTAAAACGATAATCAAACGATAACCATGCAATTGCAATTCAATTAATCAATCTACCCCTTCTAACCATCCTAGATCCCCTTTCAACCCTAGAAAGGAATTTAGCTACTCATAACGATATAAACAACAACAATAATAATTAAAGTAAACATGATTAACAACAATGAAAGGAATAACAAAGAATAATTAAAGAACAAGAAGGTAATTAAATAAATAACGAAGAAAGATTGAAGAATACCGATTACAAGATGAACTAAAGACAATCGACTTTGATGAATAAAATCCGGAGGCAAGCAAACTAAATTAGGTTTTCTAATTTAAAGCAATAAAGCATTGAAAAGCCTAAGAAAGCATATGAAAGTATATCTAATTAAGAAAGACGAGCTTTCTTTTTATAACACAAAAGATCCTACTAATTAGGTTAAAATTAAGGAAAACACAAAAAAGCCGCCGAAATATAGCTTGCTCGATCGAGCAAGGCACTTCTGCTCGATCGAGCAGCCATGACACCGACTCGATCGAGCAAGAGACCATTGCTCGGTCGAGCAGCCCTCATTTAGGCTTGATTCTTCGACTTTTCTTCATTTCTTCTCTTTTCTTCCTCGATTTCCGTGCCTAGCTTCTACGATCCAACTCCGCCATGCTACATATCTACTCAAAAAGCTCCAAATGCATCCAATCTGCATTAAAACATAACAAAAGCGGCAGAATCGATATTCTAGCTAAAATAGCATAGAATAAGCAAGGAAAGACGGTAAATCGAGTTATTTGTGACTAAGGGAAGCATAAAATATGTATATAAATAGTGATCATCACTCCCACTTAAACCAGTAAGAGTCATCTTAAGTCCCGTAATCATCTAAACAAGATTCACATACTCTATCGATCCATATCAATAGGTATAAAGAACAATCGCTATGGAACTTCTATATGTGTCGCATGTTTAATGATTCAAGTACAATGTCATAAATGGGTGAGAACTGAGTAATAGAACTTGAACTTAATTAGTCATTATGCTATAACTTCGCTTATTACTTACAATGTAAGGCCCAATAACTTGGTTAGCTTTACTGTACCCGATCTTCTTACAAGGTTTAAGAACAACATTTGTTCTCTAGTTAAATCTATTCACGTTTCAACATAAAATAGAATTATCAACCTTGATGGTCACAAGTTCATGATTAACATTTATTCAATTCTAGTTTGAAGCATAAGGCAAGATTAAGTGAACCATTTCTACATATGAAATAACAACATTTGTTAATATCATGAATTCATGATAAAACTCTTCACATTAGTTATTGTTCTACCCTCTTTGAACTCATTACATTCATAATGTAAGAACTTCATTTGGTATCCCATATAAAAAAGAGTAGAATAATAGTAAATCTTACCTCCATAACATACACACATGAAGTCATACTTCAATTGCATTTGTAGATCTACTTGACACTTCTAGGAGCTACATAAAAATTTTGGGTTCGGGTCTGGGTCTGATTTTCGAGACTCGACCCTACTCTTAGACCCGCTAAATTCAACAAAAAAAAATATTAAAACAAAACACAGCAGCAATGACACATTACCTTTACATATCTCATTCTAAACACAAGTACACAAGCAACAACTCTAATTCTCTAATTTTCCCTTTCTCTCTCATAGAAATACCAAAAGTGCAAAACCCCTTCTAATTTTCTAACCCTAACGACGACGACCAACGAAGACAACCGACGAACGACGACCGACGAAGACGATGACACCCTTTCTTTCTTCTATCTCATCCCCCCCCTCATTTAGTGTTTGTTTATCCCTCTTTTCAGTCCTTCAATTAGTTACGATTGTAATCTTTTTAAATCCTTCATATGTATTGTTGAATTGAAATCTCACATCTATTGTATATTAGATTTGAAAATAATTTTCTATTAGATTTCAAATCTCTTATTTTTTGTATATAGTTCTCCACTTATACAATATCTAGTGAGGGTCTTGTGAGATGAATGATTTATACAATTCTCAACTTAACTATGTTTGTTGCAGAACTATGGATAAATTCTAGTATTGTGGCATAAATTAATAACATAATCATGTAATATTCCTATGGATTTTTGATGTATGTTGTAATGTTAAAGTTAGAACCAACTTGTAAGTTTTAAGTATTTGAGTTAATTACAGGAACAAAAAATACCCACCTCTCTATGTGTAATGGTTTTTTTAGTGTAGATTTGTTTACTGGTTGTACACGTTTTTCTTATAATGATGATTTGTGTAATGAATTACTGGCTAGCTACCGCCAGAAGCTTGTAATTTTTTTTGTAAAGGTGCACATATGCCCTAGACCCCGCAAGTAGACCCAACCCAACCCTGGACCCGTTGGGTATGGGTCCTTTGATTTTATACCCTAGAGAGTCTGGGTCTAAGGTAGGTGAGAGGGGTCCGGGTCCGGGTCTTGCCGGATCCGTCCTGGACACGACCCGTTGCCATCCATAATCACATCAATTACATGGAGTAGCAGAACCAGGGGCTGCGAAATATGATAAGCAGGATTCCGGGAATGCCCGCACTAATGGAGAGAGTCACCCGACAGTTATGCGGACTCACCATTCGTTAATGCAATAGCATTGGTTAATGTGCCAAAAGGATTCAATTCCCCTATGATGACCCTTTATGATTACACATCAGATATTTTTGACCACATCAACCAATTCAAGCAGGAAATGATGGTGGTAACGGCAACCATGGCCTTGAAGGAGGCTTGCATGTGCAAAGGGTTTGGTCAACACTATTTGGAGTGGCCTTAGAGTGGTTCATCAGCCTGTCTAACAAATTTATATCTTCCTTCGCCGATCTGCTGAACGCTTTCAAGTAGCAGTTCGCCGGTAGTGGGAAGCTAGAGAAGCAAACCCCGCGATTTTTCCCACATTGGGTTTTCCGCGTCACCAAATCTCCTATGTTATTCCTTTACATTCTTAATTTACTGGAGTACTTCGTATTAGCGTTACATCAGTTGCATGCACATACAATCAACATAGGGCAAACGAAAAAATCGATTATGGAATAAGACCGGTTTAACCCACACTCAAATATCTACATGGTAGAATTTTACCAAAAAGGTCAATATGGTAAAAACAAAAAATCAGGAGTGTTGGACTTACGGATTCATTTCTTGTAATGAACTCCTAGTATTATTCTTCCTAGTTAGACACGAACTAAAATTGAAATAAAATAAAGGAATAAAATATAAATAAAATAAAGGAATAAAATATAAATTCTGGTGCGCACCCATTTACAAGTACCGTCACAGGATCATATCTATAATCTATCACCTCACTTTTCAATTTGACGGATCATATATATATTCATACATGGAAGCAGCAATTCAATACTAGTGAATTGAATTGAATGATTGCAAATTAATTCAATGTCTCAATCTCCGCCTATTTTTACCGCATCGCAATGCTCACCTTTTCACCGTCTCACCTTATACACTTCTCGGACCTCCACCGCAGTTGCTCATCTTCCTCGACGACTCTCTTTCAGGTTCAATTTCATTTCTATGCCTTTTTTTTCCATCATTTTCCTTTTTTATTTAATTTAATTTAATTTAATTCATTGCTGATGTCATATGATATTATATACTCCCTTTGTCGTAGTTCTTTATTTACTGTCTTTATTAGTATTTTTAATACAAGTTAAACAAATGATTGAGGGAAAGTGGATATTCAGTTGACTTGCTATATTATGACTCTGATTTTACTATTTTAGTCAAATGAGTAATGATTTTGTTGGGTAACAGCTTATATAAACTTGATGACGTGTTTCAGGAATACATTGTGTACTCAGAGCATTTGGATGGATCATTCATCTTTAGTTCCAAGTAAGGGAATGTATAATGGAGCTGAGTTTCAATTGTTTGCTGAGTTTTGTTACTCCCAATAAATGCTTTGTCTACCAAAATCTTAATTAAGTTAGCCTGTTTTTAAGCATCCGATATTCTTAAAATCATATTTTAATCGGAAATTTCAAAGTTTCAGATCAAGATAGTATCTTCACAATGTAATCCAAATATTAATTGTCACTAGGATGTGCAAGGGAATGCTGATGAGCTCTAACGTTGATAATGAATTTCAGTTTTCAAGTGCCTTGGATGATAAACGTTATCGGCATTTCTTCTAAATTCTACTACTTATATCCATGTGTGTAACTCAAACTACCCATTGAAGTAGGTTCACAAGAACAACTCTACATAGCATTCCAAGGCGAATGTAAATATTGGCCACTTGTTTATTTTGAGCATACACAATGATGCCGATTTCTGAGCCGGCTTCATTTGATGCAGTAAACAAATGATTAGTAAAGAAACTTTATACATAAAATGGCTGGAAAAGGAAATGGATAAAGTTGTAAACCTTATAGACATTGTTGTTGATGTATAGCAGATTCCCTTTGATACAGACTAGAGAACTCAGAACACGTAGCCTTGACACAGGGCTCTCCTCTCTTGGGGTGCATCTTCTCAGACTCTAGGGTGTTCAACTCACTAAGTTTGTGTAAGATGATGTCAAATGTTCTCATTCAAACGTCAAACAGTTAATGCTAACAGAAGCACTATAGTCTACATTTATATTTTAAACTTTTTGAGCTCTTACTAGATCATTGCTGGGCTTATGGGCTTAGTTTGAAAAGGCGCGCCTTGGATGAGGCACTATCCAAAACGCCTTGGTGCACTTTAGGTGCGCCTTTTAGAAAAGGCTCACTTAGCAAGGTTCATTAGTACGTCTTAAGTCTTTAAAGATGCATTTTCTTTTCCCCATTATTCCTAAATTTTACTCTTTTAGATTTTAGTCAACTTCAAAACTCCTAAAAAGGGTATTGTTGCCCAAAGTTTTATTTGGGAAATAAAATTAAGTCCGAAAGGCGCGCGCCTTCACCTTGCACCTTGCGCCTCATCTCCTTAGTGCCTCGGTGTGCCTTGTGCCTCTTCAAACTAAGCTTATGAGCCTGGGTGTTTTGGAAGATCTAAGTCATCTAACACATACGTACTTTCCCAGAGAGAGCCCATTTCACTTTATTGTAATTTTTTTTAAACGAAAGTTTTAATATTACATTTTACTATCCTTCCATTCAGTTGAATTACACAATATTTGCTTTTGACACAGGATTTAGGAGATGTAAACTTGTCAGAGAGGATTGGAGCTCACACTGTCATAGGAGTGTGTGTATCCGAAGTAGAAATGTAGTCAATTGATTTTGTGGTAAAAGAGAGTGTCGTCGATCACAATGAATAAAGGAATTGTTTTTTAAACATCCAATTCTCGATTCAGTTCTCATTATGGTAATCTGGAACACAGGAGACGGCTGTATTCATCTGACTCACTTTACTCAGCCATAGGATTTGATGTACTGGGGTAACGGTAGTGGTATATACTTGAAGAGATAGGATGCAATGTGGAGAGTCTTGTTGCGATTTGTGCACAGCAGTTGAAGACCTTAGGTTGTAAGGGTTATTGTTGTAAACAGTACTTTGTTAAAATGTTGGCATTGAGTACCATATGTGTTTTACTAAATCTTCCTTCAGTGGCCATTGGGAAAATCATCAATTTTTTCTTGTTTCAAGATTTAACCACAGTATTAGAATGTTGATACCCTTAAAATGTTATACGTTCTTCTCTATGTGATAGGCCATGTCTTTTCCTAGGAAAGTGGGTAAACAGTTCTACAAGAAAACCTACGGAGAAGTTGGACTGTTGTTCAGACATTGTCAAGGAGGGCAAAAGCTCTTGCTCAAAATTGGAACATAAAGATAATTTCAAGGTAATGGAGACTAGTAATTCAATCTTTGAATTTATGTCATTGTAACCTGTAGACCTGTTGTGTCGGGTTCGTTATCGCGTCACATATAAATCGGTCATTTATACCTCAATCCTTACCCAACCCATTTATTTATACGGGTCATACACGTCAACCATAACCCAACCCATTTAACTTTCTTATAACCCCACCCGACCTGTTTAACCCATTTATTTTATACAACTCAATTTTATATAACCCATCTAACCCATTTATATGTGACGCGAACCCTAACCCTACCCCATTTAACTTTCGTGTTCGTGTTTGTGGCAACCCAATTACTTAAATGGGTCAAAATGTCTCAACCCGAACCCGCTAGCTTCGTGTTCTGTTATCGGGTCGGATCACTATTTGCCAGCTCTAAATTTGTGGGGGGTTTCGACTGTCTTATTTTTCCATTATGCTCCCTTATTTTGTTTTGTTGTACTCCACTTTGCAACTACTTCTGTTCTTCTATAAGAACTCAGACCTAAAATTTATTTGGGACAAAGGTTTGGTTGCTGTTTTATGAAGCCAACCTCCAAATATTTAGTTATGCCACGTGCTATGTTAGTTATATTTCTTCTAAATTTTCGTTGCTTGTGAGATGCTTTTGTTTGAGTTTTGGAACATTTCAGTTTGATTGAATGATGGTTCAACATATTCCAGATTGCTGTAAGGCCTTTTGGTGAAACTAACATTTGCTAGATTTTGAATATAAAAAGTTGATTAGCCCTATGTGCAAAACAGTTTTAGTTCTATAAAAACCACTGCAACTGCCATAATTTGGATAACATTCTTAACCAACCCTACCCCAACATATCCACCTCCTAAGATGTGTAATGTAAGGACCTTGTTCAGATTAGTGCGCATAAGATGCATAGCTTCAACTTAATAAAATTAACTATAAAAACCCATGAGCACTTAGTTGAGGTCGCATGGGGCTTACTAGCTTAATAAAGATCTTAAGTTCACGTTTTGTGAAATTGTTTAAATTTAAGGGGACATTTTCATGGTATTCGCGAGGTTTGAAACTTTGTGAATGGTTCCCTGCTTTTAAATTTCTTCTCGTGATACCCTTGCTCTTAACTGTATGGTTTCCTTGAAGTCTGGTTTTCCTGGCCAAATGTCCATTTTTTCATAATAAAGCTGTTTGTAGAGCTCGCAGGTAACATCTAATTATTCAATTAACACACTATTTAACTATATAAAAAAATTGTAATAAAAACTTATTTGGTCATAAGTTTATATACTTTTTAAATATATTTCTTGACAATTTTTGGGAATAAAATAGTGAAAAAAAGGGTATTTCCTACTTTTATAATTATCTGACCTGTAAATTTTTAAATTTAGCATTTCTCTCTCTCTTAGGTGGAGCCATTGAGGCATTGGTGAAATGTTCTCTCTCTCTCTCTAGGGGTAAAAATAAAGCTAATTCATACAAAAGGCAATCGCCTAATGAACCAGTTAAGATTGTCAACGATCTCATCACACGTTATTTTACTGACTAACTGTACACTTAATCTATCTAATGAGCCAATGTAGTGGCTGTACTTGATCAATGATTCATACAAAATCCTCTCCTTCCAAATCATATAGATAGTGACCACAGAGCTACAGCGAGACCATTGAGATCTCCAATGCCTATTAGTGACATGTCTTCATAACCATTTTAACTCATGCTTCAAAGTACCACAGTGTGCCTGTGCTTCAAACCACTTTTATCGGGATCTCGGGAAGACAGCGTATGATCTATATGTACAAGTGTTTGGAGTGGATGTCAGTATTTTACTGGTTTTTGTTGGTACATGTGATTTGGTGTACAAGATTAGTTTGTAATTCTATTTTTAGGGTATTACTCAACTGTAACATCCTGGAAATATAAAAAAAAGAGGAGAATATTGTTTCTATTATGACTTTTGATAGATGTACAATTTCCTAAAAATTAGCATTTCTGGTCTTCAAGTCAGTGGAATAATTTGCAAAACAGGAAACAGTAAGGGTTCATGTGCACAAATATAAGTATTTTTATTTGCAAACTGAAGCAAAGTAATTGTCCTAACTAATTTTTCCACAGTAACCCTACACTTCATCATCGACTCGTCAGCATTATTTAACAGACATTACTAAAAAAGGTATGTTGGGAAGTAAAATCAATGAGGTACCATAGGAAGAGAGTTGAACGGAGGGGTGCCATACTGCCACTGGCTAAATGTCAAACCACAGGGGTACCATGATAGTTTTTCTTAAAAGTAATGAGGAAAGCTTTGCCACCCTATGTTGTTCAACCATCCAACCCTGCTCAAATCCTGACCAAACAAGGTGGTTAAAAGAGAGAAAAAAAACTTCAGAGGAAAGGGGGAAAATGCAATATTACACCAGGACTGTCTACAGTAGACATCATCTTGTTATACATTTGCTCTATTCTATTTTTGTTGCTTTTCCTTTCCCTTTTTCGTTATAACAACGTTCACATGTTAAATATTCCCTAAATAGGATAGTGTCATTTTGTACAATGAACTATGCCATCTACCTAAAATTTTGTTAATATTGAGTATTGTCAGTATAATTTTTTTTTGACTTGTTTTCTCTTGTGCAGGGTCAGCGACCAACTGTGGCTCATTCGTCACTGACATCGTTTATTTTCCTTCGACTGACTGACATAGCTATGGCCGGTTCATTATTGAAAATTTTCTGTCATATGCAAGCCTTTTCAACACATGCTTTTGAGTGCACAAACCTTACGTTTGCTTCTTTGTCTGGTTCATTTAATAAGCCTACGCCTCTGAAACTGGATGTTACTTTACCCTCTATTCGGGATCTCCAGTGGGGTCTTTCGCGGACGATTTATCTGTTCAACATGCAAGTAGAAAGCAATGTTGGAACGTAAGTGAAAGCTATAATGAGTGTTTATTGCTAGGATAGTTTCATGGCCAATATTTTGCTTCTGATAGATCTTGTAAATTTATGTTCCTCTGGTTACCTGTGCTATGCTGGATCATTTTGAAGTAGCCTCTTTGTAAAATCTAAATTCAAGCCCCCTTTTGCCTTAGCTGGAGATGTACCTTCGTTGTTACTAGACTTGTTACTAATGAGGCATCTAGTTTGCTGGTTGGTTTTGTAATTTAATCTTATTGATATCACTTACCAACGTTCACCTGGCTGTTTCTTTTTAGATACACAAGTTCCGTATTTGGCATTATGTGTCAGAGGCCTAATACAACCCAGATATGAATCCTGCTATGCTATGTTCGATTTGTATCAGTGTGTGTATTTCACATGGTTTCACATAAAATGTCACGTCGGTTTTTTAAGTAAATTTTTCTCAAAATGCCATGCTATCTGTGCTTGATTGGGTTCATTCGTTTATTTGTCAGTCTAAGTTTTCCAAACTGTTTGCATTGGAAAGCTTGCGAAGCAACACATGTATAGTTTTCACACGCGATAGCCTGTTTGTAAGAACTAGTAACTGAATTAGAAAATAAGGGGTGCTTGCCACTAATTTGAATCTCTTGATTTCAAATAAGGAAATTACGGTGTATGAGTTACTGTTCTTTAGTCTTTTGATGAATTTTTCACTAGCAGATAATTATGTGACTATAGCTAAAATTTTGATTGGTTGATGTGCAGGCTTTTGCTGGTACTCCTTGTTGCATGCTTCTCATTTGTTCTAATTGGTGGTTTTATCTTCTTTAAGTTCAGGTACCTCATAATATCCTTTTTATTATTATTATTTTTTTTTCTATTTATTCTGGCACCCCTTTTGTTACTTGGCACGTCTAAATTGCTTATTATCATGCTCTTCAATTTTCCTTTTATTGTTATAAAAACCTCATTTATGAATATGTTAAGGCTGACTTCAGTTTGTTTTTCACTTTTCGTTTTTCTTGCCATTCACGCATACTTTTACCTTTACCTTTTCTCTGTTTACTATTCTGAAGGTTTTCTCATTTTATTTCCTGTATGCTATGTCACACTCATTTTCAATTGAGTTTTAGATCCACTATTCTTAGGGCTTTGGAAATTGGATCAGGATAAAATAAAGAAAATTGGCTTGCTAACTATTTGTGCTTTTTACATTGTGAAGTAGCAGTCTGATGGTGCAAATTTCTTTGCTTCTTCTGTAAACGTGACATATGCAACACTCATTGGATCATTAGGAGTTTAAAATTATAAAGAGCATCTGCTATATTTCTTTTATTCTACTGGTTTCATGTTCTGTCTCTTAATTCACAGGAGTAATTCACAGTCGTTAGAGGATTGCTTCTGGGAGGCCTGGGCTTGTCTCATTTCCTCATCAACCCATTTAAGAGTGTGAAAACTATGTTCTCTTGAATTTTCTGGCAGTGCTTTGATACTAAATGATTCCTGCTTGCTTTAGTAGTTAGTTACTAATGTTCCCTTTTTGTAAACCAGCTGAGATCACGTACTGAAAGAGTTGTAGGCTTTGTACTTGCTATATGGGGCATTTTATTTTACTCTCGCTTATTGAGCACTATGACAGAACAGTTCAGAGTAAGTTCAGTGAGCATTAGTTTTCACTCTAACAGGGTTCATATAGTAATCACAGTTAATCTGTGAAAATTGATGTCTTAGTTAATTTGTGGTTATAAAATGTTGTGTATTGGATATCACCAGAATAATATGCAAAAGCTCAGGGAGGGTGCACAAATGCAAGTCTTGGAGACTGATCATATAATCATCTGTGGTGTCAACAGTCATCTGTCTTTCATTCTAAAGCAGCTAAATAAGTACCATGAGTTTTCCATCCGTTTGGGCACAGCTCAGGATAGGTTATTTTGTTTGGTTCTCTACTTATCTATGTTGCTCCTAATATCTACCACTTTCAGCACCAACTGAGTTTCTTTCTGCATGCTTTCTGCAGGAGGCAACGGATCCTCCTCCTTTCTGATCTGCCAAGGAAGCAGATTGATAGGATTGCTGAAAGTATTGCTAAAGATCTCAAACATATTCATATACTCACAAAAAGGTAGTGTTTTTAGTGACTGACTTCGCTATTTCTACAGTCACGATGATCTACTATTCCCACAGTGCTCTAGAGTCTAGACATGTTCCTCTGGTGTTAATGGATTGTCTTGATGCTGTGGGTTCTCTGTCTGTGCCAGTTAAGGGTTGGCTGAAAGTAATCTCTTACCATCATGGTGTTCGACTGAAAAATAACAATATTTTCAAAAAAATAAATAAATAAAGGAAACTTCTGTAACGTTTTGTCCACTCCTTTTTTTGGTCAATGGTGAAGCAATGAAATGATTTAAATTTTATCCTAGACACCTGACCAGGAAACGATTAGCTCGAGGGCCAAGGCCGTTGTTGTTGAAAGGGGGAATGCCCATATGAGACACAGTTATTGACACAATAAAAAAGAAGAGGATGGTAGCAGGCTGCCGGTTAAATAATTGACAGAAGAGACATGTGCAGAGTTGTTATTCAGGCTCAACATCAGTCCATGGCTGGGGTAGACCACACATTTGCCCAGGCCAGTCGTAGCTCGAAAATTAACGGACCAAAGACCGGAACAAAATCTATGGTCAATGTTAGCTCTAGACCATCCATTTTATGGTATACCGGACCATAAAAGGCAAATCTTGGACTGGACCTGATACGAGTGTGGAAGGGATTTAAAATAAAGAACGATTGTTGTGCTAGGGATCGAACTCATAACTCGTGCGACCGAGGGGCAAGTTTGATTTCGTGGGGATATTTGACTAAGAGTTCTCCTAGACTTCGAGTCAATGGGATATTTAGGTCGAGGATCAACCGAGACCTCGATCCAATGGGTCTTTAAAATAAAGACGCTGATCTTAATTTTAAACGAGATTTGAAAATACCGTTCAAACCTTGGCTGGTGATCAAAACTTGATCGAGTTTCTGTGAACTCTTATTATACTTGTCTGAAAAATATGTATTACAAGACATGTTGTTTGTACTACTCATAATGACTACTCCTAATTGATATAGGATACCGTTGTTTTATTTCTAATGACAATCGAAGTTGTCTTATAATCCTGACAATCGAAATTGTATTTATTTTAATAATTAAATAAATCCTAATAGATAGATTCCTAGCTAGCTTGTATCCGCGATCCGTAATTCTCGTTTGCATCTGAATTTTTAGGGTTGTATTTGATCCGGGTATCCTCGACAATTCCTTTCGAAGACGGAGGGGATGATACAATTATGGATCTTGGATAAAAGCTAGCTAATAATCATCTATTAGGATTTATTTAATTATTAAAACTAGCTAATAATCATCTATTAGGATTTATTTAATTTTTAAAATAAAGACAATGTCGATTGTCCGTAGGATTATTGGACAACTTCGATAGTCATTAGAAATAAAACAAGTGTATCATATATATAATTAGGAGTAGTTATTATGAATAGTACAAATAACATGTCTGGTAATACATATTTTTCAGACAAGTATAATAAAAGTTCAGAGAAACTCGATCAAGTTTTGATCACCAACCAAGGTTTGAACGGTTTTTCAAATCTCATTTAAAATTAAGATCGGCTTCTTTATTTTAAACACCCATTGGATTGAGGTCTCGGCGGATCTTCGACCCAAATATCCCATTGACTCGAAGTCTTGGCGGACTCTTAGTCAAATATCCCCACGGAATCAAACTTGCCCCTCGGTTCACGAGTTCAATCACTAGGACAACAATCGTTCTTTATTTTAAATCGCTTCCGCACTCGTATAAGGACTAGTCTTGGATTGAATGAGACCCTATAATTAATGTTAAATGTTTTTGTAATGTAAAATGCACCAGTAAACCATGTAATTTGAATGAAACAAACACGCATTTCTGTCTAACTGGTCCGGACCTATCAAAGTTCTAATATCTGGAAGACCATTCATTTCACGGACTGAAACGAAATATGCCCAGCCCTACTGGTGGCGCGGGGATAGGTAGAAAGATGGTTGGTCCTGTGGTGAAGTGGAAAAAATGGTTGAAATAGTGGAGGGGAAGGATGGCAGAGAATGACAGCGATGATCAATTGAGAATTGTGAGAAAAGAGCTAGTACTAGTCTTCAATGAAATAAGTCAACAGCAGACATAATCCTTGTTAATTTTCACTGTCATTTAAGAGGTTTTCATCCTTTTACCTCTTTTGTATTTGTTACTTGTTCTGTTGTTCATACATTAAAGATCACATAAGCTGTTAGTGTAAATCAGGTAAACTTCTTGTTTATCTTCTAATTTTAATGTCTCAGTTGTAGTGGTCAAATAGACAATCGAATGCATATGCTATAGTGAATTTGATTCATGGCTGATTGAACTAAAAGACACTGAGAACAAGAAGGATATTGGGAAAAAAATTAAAAAATCGGTGTTGTCATCTTTCCAAGTCAAAATCTGTGCTTTACTGTTACGGCAACTCTGTTTCCCAAAACATTGAATCAAAGATGACAAGATATTCATGTGTCTCTGCGTAATCATTTAATAATATCTCTTTGCCCAATAATTTAATATCGTTTTGTACGCCTTTATAATTCATCAAGATAAAACTAGATACTTTACACCATTTCAGAAACTTACCTTGACGTTAATCATGTAATAGTTGCAGCCTCAGCCAGACAAAATCATTTGAAAGAGCTGCGGCGAATAAGGCTCGTGCTGTAATTATATTACCAACAAAAGAAGATAGGTAAGATTCATAATGTTTGTAATTACATTAAGAGTAATTTGATGATAATTGATAACTTCATTTTATATTTAAACTTCATACTTTTTACCTGTTATAATGTTAATTCTCAAAATTATTACTCTCTCAAATTATTTTGATTTGCAGCATTTTCGTTTCTTGACAAAATCATTGGATGGCAAAAAACTAACAAAGTGGAATGTCTAGTGCTGTAGTGTATCCTTCATATATGAATCATTATAGTGACCATGTGAATGTATGACCCACTAATTTATCTACTTTAGCCTTAATTTTAAAACGGAGAAAGCAGTAAATAACCCCCTTAAGTTTGACGTGTAGCAATTGACCCCCTTTACTTTAATCAAAAGTGAAAATCAACCCATTTTTTATTTTTTCAACCCAAATCTTATCATTTTATTCTTAATTCATCATACAGTTACAATAATTCATCATAAAGTTTGACGTGTAGCAATTGACCCCCTTTACTTTAATCAAAAGTGAAAATCAACCCATTTTTTATTTTTTCAACCCAAATCTTATCATTTTATTCTTAATTCATCATACAGTTACAATAATTCTGACATTTTTACAACTTTTTTATACAAATAAAAAAATGTCGGAAGGTTTTTATCAATTTAACTAATAATAATACAGCTCATATATATGTCAGTACTTTATACAATAAAACTTGGCCAATTTTTATACAATAATTTATGTATGTAAAGTTTTGCCAATTTTTATAAATGTAAGTAAAGTTGTAGTTAATACTTCTTGTGGTTAACATATTGTATAAATGAATTTAAAATTAAAATTTTGGTGAGATATTGGTTGAAAATAAAGTACTAGATTAAATTTCTCTTTTGGGTAAACTTATGGTCGTCAATCACAACATATCAAGTTTAAGGGGGCTTAATTTCACAAATGAGCAAACTTAAGGGGTTTGGTACTTTAGTTACTCTATTTTCACGATTTTAAAACTCAACTCACTTGTCCACTTGGCGACCTTTTAACTAGAATGCTGCATATCCAATGAATTGGAGGAAGTACCTTTTATAAATTTTGTCTAAGCTTTGTTAGCTTAAGTGAATCTGGCCAATAAAACCAGAATAAGGATAACACAAATGATGCACTATCATCTCCTAGCAACCTCCGCCCTTGTCTGTCTTATAATTTATAATAGTCTAGTTTGAATATAGTGTATTTGGCTATCGGAAATGTATCATAAGTTCAACATGGAGAGCATGTATCATAAGTTCAGCATGGAGAGCATCTGTGTTAGACTATTGACAAGGCTTATAGTTCTGGTGTGATTTCTGGGGCTATAATTGACTTTGGTTGGGATTTTTAATTTCTCTAGGGTTCTTTTCTACTCGAACCCAATTATCTGCCCATAAGGTTCTTCTTCTAACTTCATCAATGTCGTTTTTTTTAAATAAAACTTCAAAAGTGCCTTAGATGCTATGAATGCCTGTAATTTACAGCTCAATGTTTTTACTTAGATCCAATACAGGATAGAACATTTCATTTACTTTGGTTTAAATCTCTTTAGATTCTCATTATTCGTGTCAATCCCATTGTATTGAGAGTGAGTTTGGTGAAAGATATAAGAAAGGTTGTTAGAATATAAGAAAAATCAAGGAAATATGAGAAGGGCAACTGGGTGAATTCACTTATTTTGGCTAAAATTTACTCAAGGTAGCAACATCTACACAGAAACCTCGTAAAATATAGACATACAGTCTCTAATTATTTAAAAATGCATTTGCTTTTGACGGAAATATTTGATGGATGCGGTGACTCTCACTTTTAAAGTAGGGCCTTTTACTAACAAAAATATTCCTAAAATAGAAATGAAGCAATTTCAAGAATCAGCCGAAAGTGGAAAATAGGGAAATTCCAACGCGTTAGAGAAAGTTGTAAATTTAAAAAAGATTCTAAGACGTAGCAAATTTGAAATTGGTGTACATAAAAGGTACAAAAAGTTATTATTATTTTTTCCTATGATAAATGTCAGTGTCTTCATACATGATAAGGAGACTCAACTACACTGCTGAAATTCTTAATTTGAAGACAAATAATGCTCTAACAATCCTTGTTTGTAATCCTTGTATTGTTTTAACAAGTACATCGGTTATACACAATCCTTGTTTGTAAAACCATAGCTTAATACTCTTAATTAACCCCAACAAAAATAACTTCTCACTATTTGCCATGTTTGGGTAAGAAGGGCTTTAAAGTATTTTTTAGCTTGTTTTACAATGTCTTGTTGTAAGTTGGTTTTACAAGAGACTTACTCTTGCTTTAATTAGTGAATTCAGATCTGGTGTTCCCTCTGAAGTTACATCCCATTTCTAGTTTATACAACATAACCTCAGTGACTCAAAAGCTCCCCCACCTATGGTAAGGTACCTTGTTGATAAAGTGAAAATATCTTTCCTTGATATTGAGTGATATATTTTCCAAGTGGTTCATGGCCAGATATTCGTTTGAAGGATTGGTGCTATTGATCAAGTATTTGACACTCCCCTTATTTTTTTTACTACTAATTATATGGTCCCTCCGTATCAAACGTTCAAACTTATGAGGCAGATTTCCACTTTGGAGCGTTCCAAAATAAAAAGCTGCATTCCCTTTTAGTATGTTAATTTTCCAATTTTCCAGCACTATCCTTTTAGGATTTATGTTCATATCTTGCAATATACCTTCCAATGCTACCCTAAGTCGAAGGGTATTCTTTGTATCTTAACACATTCGTAAGATAACGAGTCAAACTAGGCACCTTGATTTTCTATACTGATCATTTGGCCATTAATTGTGAAGAAACAGTATACTAAGTATAGAGATGAAATGGAATGCTACCCAAGTAGATCACTAGCAGTGGTTCTCTTTCGATTTCCTAAAGGATAGTTTTAGTCTAGCCTTTAGAGGGTGGCTACATGTCCAAGTTTGTTGTTTGGCTATGTAAAAGGTAGGAAAATACCTTATGCAAGAGCTTTATTTTGTAATTTGGCGAAACCATGATAGATTAGTCGATTTCTGTTTTTAATTGGTAAAGATATTCAACATAAGTTTTAACAGTTCTCCTAATCAGGTACGAAGTTGACACCGATGCATTTTTGTCGGCATTGGCCTTACAGCCACTTTCAGGGATAGCATCTGTGCCTGCCATTGTTGAGGTATCATTTTGGACAACTGACTGAGTACATGAAATTTGGTACTGAAACTTTCATTTCATGTTTCCTGGTCCGTAAAATAAGAAAGGCTTTGCAGTCATGCAATGATTATGATCATAATATTCCCGATTGCAGGTTGCTAACACCAGTACTTGTGAGTTGCTAAAGTCAATATCCGGACTCAAAATCGAGCCAGTAGAAAATGTCAGTTCCAAATTGTTTGTTCAATGCTCACGGCAGAAGGGGCTTCTCAAGATTTACCGACACTTGCTTAATTACAAAAGTATGTTCTATCCGTCTAGGTTTACTCAGCCCACAAAAGAAAACAAACAAACAAAAAGATTCTTAGATCGAGTCTTTTGCAGTCTTATAGATTGTTGAAATTCATAGATAGCCATGGCATGTGCCACATCTTATTATAATAGAGTGCCTTGTCTGTCTATAGAGTGACTAGAGCTTCATTTGGCATTCACATGGGTATTTATCCTTGATCTCAACAGACGAGCCATGAGGATCCACGAGAGCACTTTAAACCAAACATTTTGAGTGCTTTTTCTCCGGGTGTCTGCAGTGTTTCTTATGTTTGATTTGTCTCCCCTAAAAATACACCCAGTTTCCAAAACTATTTTTATCTGGGTGTGACAGCCCATTACCAGCTATGAGTCTATTTGAACCTTTGAGGTATCGGGATCTGTCGTACTATTGCTGTTGTTATTGTGAACTGGATGGCCTAATATGAGGCATCGTTGATTTTAAAGTCATCATTGAGTATCCGAAAGCATTTTTTTTAAAGATATTTCCTGCACTTAACTTTTCTTGTTCATTGCAGAAAATGTATTTAATCTTGGGAATTTCCCAAACTTGTCTGGCATAAAGTACTCACAATTGAGACGTGGGTTTCAAGAGGTAAAACATAGACTGAATGTAACTTAAAACTTTAACTTGTTTTTTAGCCTCCTTACAGTTAACTTAGTCCAAAATCTTATTTCAGCTTTATTTTTCTTAATATCCGCCTTTTTTCAGGTGGTCGTTTGTGGTCTTACGAGAAAAGGGAAAGTAATCTTTCATCCAAATGATGAGGAGATTTTGAAGGAAACTGATGAAGTAAGTAACTTTTGTGATTCATATGTACATCTCCGTAGTTTAGATTCTCTATAAGCCACTGCAGTCTATCGTAGAGCTGAAAAACAAGAGGAGCAAAAAAAAGTAATATTTTGAGTGTGAGGGGCTGACAAGGTAAGTGCAAGCGAATTCAGAAGAATATCTAAAATATTGTCGTTCTAATTAGTCGCTAGTTGTGTTCATTTAAAGCCACTGCCTAGACCTAGTTTTTTTACCCTACGGCATTTGTGTTGCTGAAACCTTAATTTTGATGGCCAAGTGTAGGAGAATTAGGAATCAAGAAATGGTTAACTCATAGACAGTTAACAGCACAAGCCTATTGTCTTGACTGTGATGTTTTAATTAAGGAAAAGCAGATCCTAGAGATTGTTTCAGTGGCTTTGGATGTGACCACTGATACTCAAGGAAGTTGAAACTGGGTGGGGGAGTTTTAACAGCATAACCCTGGTGGCTCAAGTTATCCAGCAAATGGCGAGGTGAGAGGGATGATGTATGCAGCTAGGTGACACGGCTATCGCAACCCTATCAAAGATAAAACCTAACGGTCTCAACAAAATGCAGTAGAGGCAGTCGGGTATCGAATCCACAGGGAGAGGGAATCCTATAACTTGCTAAGTCTGCCAAGGTAACTAAATTGGGGGGTTTGTTTAAATGATTTTCTCACTACAAGAGAAAAGGGAAAAAGAAATAAAGAGCGAAATAACAGAAAGGAGAAGAACTAGGATCGTCGGTTCCCCATGGCATCTAGGGTTAGGATAGAAATCAAAGTAATATCTAAACAGGTATGTGGGTAGTGAAAAGGTCCTCTCGGTCCGCTATTCGCCCTAAGATATACTAACTTAGCTCTCGCCCTCATTAGCATAATCCCAAAGTTCATCACTGATCTGCCCTCTTCCAATCTCTCGATGTAGGTCAAGGGGGTATCAAGTCAATCAATTGGATGCGTCGACTCAAACAATTAAAAGCTATTAAATGTGAAGATTGCTTCCAAACCTATTCTAAAGACTACTAATCAATTCATCTTACCTAAGCCACGGTTCCCCTAAATCCTAGCAAAGGAATTAGCTACGCATAATAGGAATAAGAACAATAACAACAATAAATAAGAAACAAAGAGGCATAGAGAAATAATTAATTGAATTCCAGAGCAATAGTACCGAATTGGAAAAAAGAAGAAAGTCAGAGGAAGTCCTCCAATTCAGATCCAAATTGTCAGTCAAAAGTAAAAGTCTAGGGTAAAAAGCTGTTGTCTAATCTAAAGTCTATATTAAAGAGTCTCGAGTCCTTTCCTTCTAGTTTACGGCTTTAAGTAAGAACAAAATAACAAATTACAAGGCATCCATTGCGTAATTCACTATCTCGCGAAGCCCATTAGTACGAAACCACTCGTTCGAGTAGAATTCGTTGTCCAAATCACTCGATCGAGTGAACATAGTGCTCGATCGAGTAATTGTCCAAAGCTAGCAGCTCGATCGAGTAGAATGGTCACTCGATCGAGGTCTTCTAATCAAAGAGGTGGTCGATCGAAGGCTTTAATACCTCGAACGAATATTTTGCTCGTGGATTTCGTTCATTCATTCCTTCAACACGACTCCATGCATTCCGAGACACCAAGATTCTTTTCCGACTCACTTATGCATGCTTGAGGAGCTACAAAATGGCTAGTTTTCCGTCATTCTGGTTCACTTCTGCAAATATTACAAAACAAACCAAAGTAGACTATTCGGGGAATATTTGTAGTATAACACTACTAAATGAGCATGGAAATGCGTGCTAATATGGCCTAAAAGGTCTAGATAAAATACATGCATCAAACTTCCCCAAACCAAACCTTTGCTTGTCCTCAAGCAAAAAGGATGCAACAAACAAATGAAACAAATAAACTTCGGACTACCGCAAATCGCCTGCTTGAACCAATTTAATGCAACAATCAAACTCAGCAATGATATCAAATGCAAACGAACTGAACCGTCGACCTTGCCAGGCCATCAATGTCGGACTCTCACGGGTCACTCTTCTCTCAACAAAGCAAAGGGTAAGCAAGTTATGTGTAAGAGAGAGAAGGAGAAAATAGTCGCTCACCTAACTACGACCGTCGCGTTCATGCAATGCCAACTAACATGATAAAAGATTCAGTTACCGTACACACGCACAACCACCATTCAAGGACTATCACACGCCGAATACTCGCAATATTTGGATAAGTGAGGTTATGGGTAAGAAGGGGTAAAACAGTAATGGAATAGAGGAGGTAAAGCGTCAAGCTAGCTACCTGATCTTAATCGAATGACAAAATCCGTCTTCTTATCTCATAATGAAGTACACGGCCATGATTCGGCCAACAACTCACTAGAACCAACATGATGGAGTGGAAACGAAACGGGTTAGCTTATTCAGCTCTTAATGAATCCCCAAATGATATGATTAAAGCATGGGAACAGAGACCATTTTCTTTTTTTCTTTTTCAAAATATTCAGCTAACATTTCCACGAGAACAATTTCAACTTCGATTCCCAAATTCTTCAGATACCAACTCCGTAGCAAGGATGCAAACCAACTGATAAAATGAAGTAAATACCTCAACAACCAACACTAGACTAGCTCGGCGCAAGGTAGGCTAAATTTAGGATGTAGATTGTGGGTCAACTGGCAGTTTTGGCTGAATGTGGAGTTAATTGGGTAAATGAGAAAAAGGGAAATTGCAAGCATTCTCCAAAAATGTGATACCGACCACGAACCCGTACGTGCAGGCTATAAGAATCAAATTTCATATACATGCAATGCGATGACACGAGGGAGTAACTACTCACAATCCTATTTGAACTGGTCATAGATGTCACCAGTTTAAGAGCTCTAATCCTCAGAATATGTAAGTAGGTTGCCAACATGTCAAGTCAAGTCTATTCGTTCAGCATCGATTAACAGCAAATGATCATGCAAGAGATATTAATTGTGCAGGGCTTAAGTCGAGACTAGATGAAGAGTAGGAGAAAATTGTTCCAACTCGACTAAAATGCAAAAATAAACATGAAATTTTTTGAAGTTTTTGGAATTTTTGAGTGATTAACAATGCATACGAAAATGCAGTAAAAACGAAATGCAGACACGATATGGATGCAGAACCTCCCCAAACCAAACCGTACAATGTCCCCATTGTACAAAGTAAATTAAAAAGAGTTGCAAACTAGAGAGAGTCGGAAACTTACGGGAACGCGTGTATAACCGACTTCCCCAAACCGGGCCGGAAGGATGTGCTCCAGGGATTCGATCGAGTGGAAAACTACTCGATCTAGTGAAAACGAGATGGGGCCTTCTCGATCGACTGGAAAGCAGCTCGTTCGAAAGATATCCTTACAGAAGTGCTCGATCGAGTGACCAAAGTGCTCGATCGAGGGGTTATTGTGCTCGATCGAGCTGAAATCCTACTCGGTCGAACAAAAGTGTCAGAGCAATTAATACCGAAACTGCGAGAAGCAAGAAAGGACGCAATTGAATTGTTTGAACAGTAAACAGAGATAGACTACTAAAAAGTTATAAAAACGGTACAACAAAACAATAATAGATCGGGTTGCCTCCCGATAAGCGCAAGTTTATAAGGTCCCGCACGACCCGTGAGCTTCAATCATCAAGCTCCTCGTTTCCGTCGAAGAACAGCACTTCGACGCGACCCACGGCACTGTCAGCTCCATAGTAATGTTTCACATGATGTCCATTAACCTTGAACCGTTGACCCTCGGAGTCTTCTATCTCAACGGATCCAAACTGAGTAACAGCAGTTACTGTGTACGAACCACTCCACCTGGATTTCAGCTTACCAGAAAATAGGCGCAGTCGGGCATTGAATAGCAACACCTTCTGCCCGACTTGGAACTCGCGAGGTATGATTCTCTTGTCGTGCCAACGTTTGGTCTTTTCTTTGTAAATACGCGAGCTATCATAGGCATTCAGACGGAATTCCTCCAGCGCATCTAGCTGCAACAACCGTTTCTCACCACACAAGTTAGCATCATAATTAAGTTGGCGGACTGCCCACCAGGCTTTATGTTCTAGCTCAACAGGTAGATGACATGACTTTCCATACACTAGTCGATACGGTGAAGCACCGATAGGTGTCTTAAATGCGGTCCTGTAGGCCCATAATTTGTCCTCTAGTTTGGCACTCCAATCCTTCCGTGATTTAGATACGACCTTACTTAAAATCTCCTTTAGTTCCCTATTAGAGACTTCAACCTGCCCACTAGTCTGAGGATGATACCCCAAACCCCTACGATGTTTGACACCATATTTAGACAGTAAGGTCGTAAGATGCTGGTCCATAAAATGCATACCCCTATTACTAATGACAACCTTAGGGACGCCAAAACGGGGGAAAATGGTCTTACGAAACAGCTTAATCACGGTCTTGGCATCACAGCTGGGAGTAGCAATCGCTTCTACCCATTTAGACACATAATCTACAGCTACCAGAATATACCTGTTACCAAGACTCGACGGGAATGGTCCTTGATAATCAATGCCTCAGACATCAAAAAGCTCGACCTCTAAAATGCCGTTTTGGGGCATCTCATGTCTCTTTGATATGTTCCCTGTCCGCTGGCAAGCATCACAGCTAGCAACAAAAACTTTAGTGTCAGCAAAAAGAGTCGGCCAATATAAACCAGACTGTAATACCTTAGCCACGGTGCGCGATGGACCGTGGTGACCTCCACAAGGGGAAGAATGGCAGCCTTCTAGGATGGCTTTGATCTCCCACTGTGGAACACACCGGCGGAAAAGACCGTCTGCGCACGACTTGAATAAGTATGGATCATCCCAGAAATAATCCCGCACATCATGTAAGAATTTCTTCCGCTGCTGATAGGACATATCAGGTGGCAGCTTCTGGCTGACAATGTGATTGACATAATCTGCAAACCAAGGTTCAACACCATCTTTAGATTTTATAGAATAGACAGTGCATAAGGTATCATCAGCAAACGAATCATTA
Source organism: Heliosperma pusillum (assembly GCA_022085475.1). Taxonomy (NCBI): domain Eukaryota; kingdom Viridiplantae; phylum Streptophyta; class Magnoliopsida; order Caryophyllales; family Caryophyllaceae; genus Heliosperma; species Heliosperma pusillum. Next base: position 43,216 of record JAIUZE010004543.1, on the reverse strand, counting down.
ATGGGAAGAGAATCCTCCCCCTCTTGTCGCGTCAAACGCGAAAGATGATCCGCCACAACATTTTCAGCGCCTTTATTGTCCCTGATTTCCAGATCAAACTCCTGGAGAAGGAGTATCCACCTCAGCAATCTGGGTTTAGCTTCCTAATCTGCACACTCATCTAACAAAGTCAAAGACTCCAACGGATCCTTTACCAAGGAATCCGGCCAGAACTCATAAGTGAACTCATCAATGATATCAACAGAAAAGCAGGCATCCTCTATCATTGGTCTAGATAAAGTGTCAGGTAAACTGAACGAAACTGTATCATCCCCTACAACTAGAGTTAAACGCCCGTGTTTAACATCTATAATGGCCCCAGCTGTACACAAAAACGGCCGACCCAAAATAATTTGGGTACGGGTATCCTCAGCAATGTCTAAGACTATGAAGTCAACAGGAATAAAAAACTTGCCCACCTTAACGGGCACGTCTTTGATCGGGTTTGGTGGGTAACATTGTGAAGGCAGCTGCCCTTGGGTTTGGTGGGTATTAGAAGAGGTAAATTGGGAAATTTTAGTTTCCAACAATTTGATGGCGGCATCCTTAGCTTGATCGCTCTCTTGGAATTGAGCTATCATGGTGTCTTGCCTTTGAGCTAATTGCAGCATTATGGCTTCAAGTTTACTTACACCATTGTCACTCTGTTGAAATGTAAAGGATTGGAGTTGTTCTAGCTTTTGTGTGAGAAAGGCTACTTGGGCTTGTAAAAGTGTTAAAGCGGGGTCTTCTTGCTTAGATTTCGATGGTATGGAGCGGGAATTTCTATATTGAGAATCGTGAATTGCCATGGATTCAATGGTATTGTGAGCATTTTCAACATTGATTTGATCAAATCTTCCATTGTTAGCAGAATCCAGGATTCGACGGGACTCTATATAACACCCATTATAGAATGTGATGGCAAGGAGCCATGAATCTAACCCATGATGAGGACACTCTCTTTGCAAGTCCTTGTACCTCTCCCAGGCTTCATACAGGCTCTCATCATCCCCTTGTTGGAAACCAGTGATTTGACTTCTCAACAAAGCGGTCTTTTCGGGAGGAAAGTACTTTTGGTAGAAGGCAAGAGCTAAGCTCTCCCAATCAGTGATACCTAAAGTAACCTTATCAAGGCTGTGCATCCACAACTTTGCCTTACCCTTCAAAGAAAATGAGAAGAGCATCTCTCTAATTTGCTCTTGGGTGACTCCATTTTGTCTAATAGTGGAGCAATAGTCACAGAAGTTTTGGATGTGAAGGTTGGGATCTTCTGCGGCATTGCCACTAAATTGGCTTCTTTCTATAAGGTTAATGAAGGATGGTTTGATTTCAAAGTTTTGGGCTTCGATTTGGGGTGTAGTAATACCCCTTGGAAGTGTTTCTGCGGTGGGTTTGGAATGGTCGGAAAGTCGAACCATTTCCTAATGTGAAGGTGAAGATGGAATGAAGATTGAGTGGTTTTTGTGAATAGAGATGAGAATGAATCTTCTTCTCCTGCAAGATTAGATAGAATATCCGAGTATTTCTCACGAATACGGTCTAAACTTGAAGTATCAGAAGCTATTGAGATTTCGTTGAATAGCTTTCGTCTCCTACGCAGAGTTCTTTCTAGTTCGGGGTCTAAAGAGATAGGGGTCCCTAGTCTAGAAGATCTGGGCATAAGATTGAAAAGCTAAGATGAAAAATCAAGAGAGGTCTAAAGGAATTTGGATTCCTAAAGACTAGATAAAACTAATTGCGATAAAAATCACAAGAAAAGGAAAACTAAACCGTGCTCCCCGGCAACGGCGCCAAAATTTGATCAGGCCTGTCGCAAGCCCAATACAAAGATAAATTACCCAGACTAGGCTAATAACAAATTAATGTAATTAGGGAAGTAGGGGTCGATCCTCAGGGAGATGGTGTTTCCTATGGAATGTGAATTGTCTCGCAATTGAGTTCTATCTAATGATTATCTGGGTTTTGAGATTTTTGATATCTAAACTAATATAAAGCATAAATAAAAACAAAATAAAAACAAAATAAAAATAGTAAAGCAAGTAATGAAAAGCATCTAGGGAAGTAGGTTCACACATGTAGATTGATATATTGATGAAATTGGATTTAGGATATGCAAATAATTCATTGAGCGTTCGTAAGAATGACGTGTTCATTACAATCATAGATCAGATGGTCTAGCAGGCTTTTAGTGCGATTTACTAGGTCTTAATCCACTACGTCACGCTTTGTCTATTCAATTCCTGTATATCTACCTTGGAAAAGAATTCCATACTAGTCAAATGATTTTAGCTAAAAATCGTTAACTATCGTTACAATCCAAACATGCATAGACACAATGTTTTAAAGGCACAATTCCTTTATCCAATTAACATCTTTTAATCAATCTAACATGGCTACCCTACACCCTAGAAAGGATGACTACTCACTCATGATGATATCTATGTCTAAAATGATATTAACAATGAAAACTAGGATAGACATGTTTATTTGGTTTTGACTTTTTATATGGCGATAATAACGACGCTAATTGATAATCTAGGAAACGAAACAACGATTATAACGGTACTAAAATGAATCTAAGACAATATGTAAAGCGAATAACAATCAAATGGAAAACAATAAGAACATTAAACAAGGGATAAAACAGAAATACCTATATGACGACAATGATAACAATAATAGAAAATCCTTGCATATAATAAACGATCCTTGAATTGCAACACTTGAACCACACAAAGGAGATTACAAGGATGAGATCCTTATTAATCTAAACTAAGGGACAGAAATAAACTAAGAACTAAAGACTAAAGAAGAAGAAAATGAGAGAAGGGAGGCTAGTTCCCCCTCCTCCTAATCTAAAGAGAAGTATATGAAGAGAAGAGAAGAGAAGTATAAGGAGATGGATGATGGGATATGAGGGCTAGAGCATCTATTTATAGTATTAGGGTTTCGTGGAGAAGAGGTCGGGCATTAAACACATAGGTCAAAAATAGGATGAAGACGCCGCTTTCTCGAATCAGCAGGAATACCCGATCGGGTACACCACTTACCCGATCGGGTAAGTTGTCTTCTGGAAGCAATTGACTAACTCTTCATCTTCCTTTGCTTTGACTTGACTTCCAACATCCCCCTTGACTTCTACAATCGGGTTTGTTGATAGGATTTGATGTACAGCGATGAATTCTTCCTCCTAATTGATTAATCTTCTGACAACTACGAAACCGTCTTTGATTCTTCTCTCTTTCGAATTAGTGAACCTTCTTGAAATGCCTTTCACTTGGTCAAGCTTGCTTCTTCAAATCGTCGGGTTCTAGGCAAATGCTCGGGAATATATAGAAAAAGGGTGTAGAAACGTCACTTTCCCTACAAAACATGTTAAAACATAGGAATTCGCCTAGAAGACGATATTAGCTCATAAAGTGGCTTAACAAAGCACAAATGACATACAAAACCGAGCTACAATGGGGGTTAAAACCATACAAATATTCACTTATCAGTCTTCTACGACACCTAAGGGTCTCCTAACATATCTATCAGCCATCTGCAGGGTGATATTGGTCGTCTTCAGACAACCCATGTTAAGCTTACGACAGATAGAATAAGGCATGACACTTACACTCGCTCCAAGATCACATAGTGCCTTATCTATCACGACATCTCCTATAACACAAGTAATAGAGAAAACTACCCGGATCCTTCAGTTTAGGAGGAGACTAATTCAGAATTAAACTACTAGACTCTTCCATAAAAGCGACAGTAGCGAAATTCTCAAGTGCCTTCTTACGCGTAACAATATCTTTCATAAATTTGGCGTAAGGAGGTACTTGAGTGATTAGCTCGGCAAAAGGCACAGTTACCTGAATGTTTTTAACCATGTCTACAAATTTGCTGAAGTGTTTCTCCGTCTTTGAATCACGCAAACGACCTGGGTATGGGGACTCTGACCATCGGAAGCGGGTCCCCGATTTGCTCTTTACTTGGTACCTTCGCAGCAGGGGAAGGTACTTCATCGCACACAATCTCGATTCGTGTGCCTGATGTATGATCTTCACTCGATCAAAACTTCTGTGCACTCGATCGAGTGATTCCTTCCTCAACATCCTTCGATCGAGTGGAAGGGTTACTCGATCGAAGATCTTCTAACACCGAGCTACTCGATCGAGTATGTTTACTACTCGATCGAGGAATTTCTTCAGCTGAATCACTCGATCGAGTAGTGGGTTTACTCGATCGAGCAGTATCATTAACAAAATCATTCGATGGTCATTGTTTGGGAGTAGCGAATTGCATCTGTCGAGCAGTTTCCGGAGGGTATCCGCACTAGATTGTTGCTCAAGCTTTTGTGCGTTGATAGTGGCCTTGAGATCCTCATATTCGGCTTGGGTAATGAGTACCTTGCCTTCATCCACGGGTGGTTGAGATTTTGCAGCAGTTAACTCGGCATATAACTCGGAAAAAGAACCCCCTTGCTTGAATTTCCCATAAGCAATAACCCTTGCTGAATCAGCCAAACAAGTAATAGGGTCATGTCCTTCATCTCCGCATCTACCACAAACCATCTCAATAGCTTGAACTTGGTGTATTTCACCCAAATTCCCCGTTTCTACCACATGAACTTCTTCAACAACAGTGTCCCTCCTTTTCTTCGCTCTGGGATTACCGTAGCTAGCAGAATGGATGGCCATATTTTCAATAAGTTGCCACCCTTCGTCATCCTCCACATTAGCCTGGAATCTCCCTCGTGCAGCAGCATCCAGAACCATTCTTTGCTCATAAAGCAACCCATTGTAAAATTGGTTGCACAAAAACCATTGCTCAAACCCGTGATGCGGAACTGAGCGAACTAGCTTCTTGAACCTGGCCCATGCTACACTCAAATCTTCAGTAATAGATTGAGTAAAATTCGTGATTTGGCGGCGCAGCGCATTGGTTCGCAGAGGAGGAAAACACCGTCTATAAAAGGCTAAAGCTAACGAACTCCAATCTTTAACACCAACGGCCTTCTTATCTAAATCTCTCCACCAATCCTTAGCATCGCCAGTCAAGGAAAAAGGAAAAAGGAATTCCTTTACCTTGTCTTGCGTAACACCAGCAACTACAGGAATGGCGGAACAATAGTTTGTAAATACCTCTACATGCCTAGCTGGGTCTTCATCTACCATACCCCCGAATAAATTCCGCTCCACTAAACTATAATAGGACGGATGTATTGTGAAGGTACCCTCATCAGCAAGAGGGAGAGTGGTTCCCTTAGGTAGAGTCTCAGCACTGGGCTCAGAATGACTAGCAGTCTTAGGCATCTTGCAGAGAAATTACAGCAGCAGCAGGTTCAAATGGTCCTCTTTTAGGATTTTTACCTGCAAATACTAAACACTAACTCAAATATGAGAACAGCCTCAAGGAATAAATTCCTCGAGACCAGAGACAAACTAAAGAAAGCTACAAAATTACACCGTCTCCCCGGCAACGGCGCCAAAATTTGACACGGCTATCGCAACCCTATGAAAGATAAAACCTAACGGTCTCAACAAAATGCAGTAGAGGCAGTCGGGTATCGAATCCACAGGGAGAGGGAATCCTATAACTTGCTGAGTCTGCCAAGGTAACTAAATTGGGGGGTTTGTTTAAATGATTTTTTAACACTACAAGAGAAAAGGGAAAAAGAAATAAAGAGCGAAATAACAGAAAGGAGAAGAACTAGGATCGTCGGTTCCCCATGGCATCTAGGGTCAGGATAGAAATCAAAGTAATATCTAAACAGGTTTGTGGGTAGTGAAAAGGTCCTCTCGGTCCGCTATTCGCCCTAAGATATACTAACTTAGCTCTCGCCCTCATTAGCATAATCCCAAAGTTCATCACTGATCTGCCCTCTTCCAATCTCTCGATCTAGGTCAAGGGGGTATCAAGTCAATCAATTGGATGCGTCGACTCAAACAATTAAAAGCTATTAAATGTGAAGATTGCTTCCAAACCTATTCTAAAGACTACTAATCAATTCATCTTACCTAAGCCACGGTTCCCATAAATCCTAGCAAAGGAATTAGCTACGCATAATAGGAATAAGAACAATAACAACAATAAATAAGAAACAAAGAGGCATAGAGAAATAATTAATTGAGTTCCAGAGCAATAGTACCGAATTGGAAAAAAGAAGAAAGTCAGAGGAAGTCCTCCAATTCAGATCCAAATTGTCAGTCAAAAGTAAAAGTCTAGGGTAAAAAGCTGTTGTCTAATCTAAAGTCTATACTAAAGAGTATCGAGTCCTTTCCTTCTAGTTTACGGCTTTAAGTAAAAACAAAATAACAAATTACAAGGCGTCCATTGCGTAATTCACTATCTCGCGAAGCCCATTAGTACGAAACCACTCGTTCGAGTAGAATTCGTTGTCCAAATCACTCGATCGAGTGAACATAGTGCTCGATCGAGTAATTGTCCAAAGCTAGCAGCTCGATCGAGTAGAATGGTCACTCGATCGAGGTCTTCTAATCAAAGAGGTGGTCGATCGAAGGCTTTAATACCTCGAACGAATATTTTGCTCGTGGATTTCGTTCATTCATTCCTTCAACACGACTCCATGCATTCCGAGACACCAAGATTCCTTTCCGACTCACTTATGCATGCTTGAGGAGCTACAAAATGGCTAGTTTTCCGTCATTCTGGTTCACATCTGCAAATATTACAAAACAAACCAAAGTAGACTATTCGGGGGATATTTGTAGTATAACACTACTAAATGAGCATGGAAATGCGTGCTAATATGGCCTAAAAGGTCTATATAAAATACACGCATCACTAGGGGTGAGCAAAATATATGATACTGTTTTATAATACGTTATAAAATCAAAATAATACTAATTTTCAAATATATGATGTGAATTTGCGTGCATACAATATGAATGTTCGAAAGCCATATCGGGAAAGTTTGAAAACGGGTGTATCATGTATGGGTCATTCGGAACAGCCTTTTTGTGTTGTTTACACAAGGGTAAGGTTGCGTACATCCAACCCGCCCTTACCCAACAATTTGCGTCAAGAAAAATTATATTGAAAATACATATGAATTGTACATATGTAGTAATTGTTTCCCATTTAACTCCACTATTTAAGTGATTCAAATTTGCCAAATTATTTGCCGTTACGTTTTTTAGTTCATTTAAATGTATGCTACAACTGACGTTGATATCTCATTTCCTGGCGGATGCGTAAATTAAGTGTAATTTGAATGATGAACTTTGTAAAATTTGGACATTACAATTTTCATTGGGTCATCTCAGATGACCTCTTTGTGACATAGCATAACAAAGGTAAGCTTTGTACGTCCAACCTGCCATTGTGTGCATGCGTTGTTGTAATTATTTTTGTTGTACTCGGTATTTATTTTTGATTGTCTTAAACAAACGTCCTTTGTAAGGATTGAGAATATTATGCTCATATTACGTGGTTTCTGGAGATTAGACGAAATATGTTTTATGTTTGTGTTAGGGGTTTATAAGTGAAACCGTATATTCAGTTCATAATATGAACATGATACGTAATTAACCGCATATAAGAAACCATAATCTGTATGGTATCCTCAGCTGTACAGAGTGTTAAAACCGTATATACATTATACTTTCCTTGTGCTAAATATTCTTCCCGATGAGTCATAATGAAAACTGGTGCGGGAGTTGCATACAATGCCGGGTGTTTCACTACAAAAAGAAGGTCGTTCGTGAGCCATTTTGTTTACAGCACTGTAATAAAGCCAAAGAAGGCTGACTCTTTGGCTCTATTGGAAGGAAACCTGGATTTTGAAAGTACAATTTTTTTTTATAAGTACTGTGATCTTATTGACCTCTCAATATTTGAAAGGACAAGATTAGTGGGTTTAAGACTTAAGAGTGTCCTGCCGTAATTTCTTTCACCTACCTCGTTACTTGTGCGGAAATCAGGTTAATGAAGGAACTGTTAGGGGTGCCATTTTCAGACCTTATTCCCTTCTAATTTCTACATGATCCTTTTCCTGATCAGTGGTCCTTCTGTACTACAGTCATTTGTTTTGTAGTTTACTCCGTACTTTTTATGGTTTAATATGTTTTTTTGTCATACCTACTTCACCTACCTAATATTTATCCCATTTTCAAAAGTATCCCATAAAATTCTATTTTTTGCTTTTCACCACCTAACATTTAGATGTTTTTGTCGTGTACGTCCGAAGACACTACTTCAGCATAAAAAAAAAAGAACTCAGCATTTTAGGGTTCTGAAATCTTGTGGCTCAACTCCATTTAGATTTTAAAATTCTTTTTTGGGGGTACCTGAATTGAGATCCATAACTTACATGGTTAAGGTTTACTATTTTGTTGTACATTTAGATGCAATCACTACGTTTTTGGAATCTGGCAACCGTGTCTGGAATATACTTATTGGCATGATTAGAAATCAACGGGAAGAGTTAGTTATTGTTATAATGGTTTTTCTTCTGATAATTCATATGCAGTTTTTATGACACGTCTCTCACACACACACACACATTGTGCTTAAGGTTTTATTCATTGGTCCTCTATATGGGAGAAGGAATCCACAACTTGCCTACTCAAATGAAGCTGATTTAGTGACAAAGGAGGGACACCATCAAGGAGACCCACGATCAAAAGATGATCCTGAACACAAGGTAGCGATAGAAAAAGTGCGTGTAAAAAACACTCAGAAACGTCCACAAGGGCAACGGTCAAAGGTATGTTATATCTAGGAGATGCTTAGATTCTATACATACTATATAGGAACAGTAATGTAAGACTGAATGTTGGTTTGTTAACCTTTGCAGACATCAGAGTGGACTCTGGGCCCAAAAGAGAATGTACTGATGCTAGGTTGGCGACCTAATGTCGTAGAAATGATTAAAGAATATGACTCTTATCTGGGACCTGGAAGTACAGTGGTAAGCTTGATCCATGCCACACTGTGTCATGTCCTGCACTTTCTATTTTGGCTTCTCTGTAAAATTTCCATCTTATACAACATCCCGACATATAATTTACCTTTGGCATTGACCTATATATCCCACTCACATCAAAGGATTTTTTTGCAATAAATTACCCTGGTTTCAGCATTGATTACATTTGGGACAAAGAACTAAGAAGCACCCCGCGTTAAGAAGTGGACATCAAATGTGTTTAGTTATTGTCTTAGGAAAAGGATGTTACATTGTTTTAATTGTAGGCGGTATGACTATTCAGCTAAACAATGAACAAGAAAGATCTTACTAGGAGGAAAGGAGTGTCGTGGCGTGATGATGATCATTGCCCTAAAGTTGAATTTGCCCCGCTCAATACACACGGACTCTTAGCAACCAAGCTCCAGGGATACACGACTTCCGAGTCTAAGGTGTATGACAAAGACTCTGATTGAGGGGTACTTGCAAACGTTGCCAAAGACCAGACCAGTTTATAAACGAGTCGCTATAGAGAGAGAAAGAAGAGAGAAGAGCTGTTGTTGTGTGTTTGATAGTGCAGTATGCAAGGCTTTATATAGGGGACATGAGAAGGATCCAGAAACTCAATAATGGTGCCTTGAAAGTTGTTTTTAAAAGACTGTGAAATCAGCTTGGAAAATAACAGTCAGTGCAGGAAGACTGCGTAATCAGTTGTGAAAAAATAAAACAATCAGTGACAGAAGACTGCGTAATCAGTCTTGAAAAACGCACCAAAAAGAAAGGAGAATAAGTGACAGATACAACCTCCTAAAATAGGCCGTTGGCCCGCACCGCAGGTTCTCTACCAGAGCCCGGCGTGGCGTGGCGTGGCGCTCGCGCGCGCGCGTGTGGCAATGGAGTCCCTCCACTACTACTCATCTAGTAGTGTATCATACTTGGTCACTTATAAACCATAAAAACAAAGATTATTTTTTCCATGTGGGAAGCAAAAACAATTTTTGAAGCAATACTTCCAACAATCCCCCACATGATTCAAAACGGGTTTTAAAAGGAACTGATCTATGGCAACGGATGGCAACGGAACATAAGTCTTGAGATGACAATACCTTGTGGGTTTGAATTGGCACCCAGTGCATACAACCTACCTGCCACAACCGTGATGAGTGGCCTTTGGCCTTGAACCCTTCACGGTGTTTTGTGACGGTTAGCTGCGCACAAACCTCTATTCAAATTTGCGTTCGTCCTCGCGAAATGTCATAAAAGATTGCCCCCACATGCCTGGATTCTCGTGAACGCTCTAGAGGTCCTAAAGCCTAAAGACCTCATACGGGGTGGGCCCCCCACATTCACATAGGTAAGTCCACTCGTAGAATGAATCTCATCATTATCAAACACCCAATTAGCATCACAATAGCCTTCTAAAACACAAGGATTTTTGGAATAGTTTAGACCCCAGTCCATAGTTCCTCTCAGATATTTCAGAAGTCTAAGTAAAGCATTCCAATGTGATTGATTTGGGCTATGAGTGTATCTGCTAAGTCGACTTACCGCATAAGCAATGTCTGGTCTAGTATAACTCATGAGAAACATAACACTGCCAATAGTCTTAGCATATTCCTCCTGATTTATGCAACTACCTTTATTTTTCTTTAGATGAATACTAGGATCATACAGAGTTTTCACTGGTGCACAATCAAAACAATCAAATTTTTTCAAAATTCTCTCGACATAGTGTGACTGATCCAAAAGCAAACCATATTTAGTCCTAGTGATTTTTATTCCAAGAATAACATCCGCTTCACCTAAATCTTTCATGTCAAAACACGAGCTTAAAAAAGATTTAGTGTTGTTAATGACATCCAAATTAGTCCCAAAAATAAGCATATCATCAACATATAAACATACGATCACACATCCAATGCACTGAAATTATCAAGGAAACAAGCACAATGAAGACAAGTTAAGCTATGGCTAAGGCACTTCTTTGTTTGCTCTGCTGCCTCCTTGTTTTCTAAATTTACGACTTAATCCCAGCACACAGCTAAGGACTCAGGCTCACTTCCAAGCACACAGCAAAGGAAGGATATCTCAAGCACATAGCCAAGAGAAGTTGAACAGAAACAAAGGTTTCAGTTTTGTGTTTACTTCAAATCTGCCTTTCATTCATTAGAAACAAGCCTTATATAGGCAGTAGGATTACATCTTGAACGTCCAAACATATCTAAGGCTGGCAATGATCCTCAAAAGAAAACAAAATAACAACTACAAACTGGTACAAACTGAAATAAAGTAAAACATCAGAAAAACAGTTCTGAAAATGACAGGTTCCTTGTTGCCTTGCTGCTGCTTGTTATATGGTACATAGTGGACTTTTGCTTGGTGTTTTGGTCCTAAACTGGAGTAGTATTAGTCCCCAAAGTCTGAGCAAAAAGCCCTCGAGTCTGCTTGGCTAAAATAAGAAACTTTGATAGTGACAGCTGAACTGCTTCTAGAATAGGTGAGAACTGGACTGGTGACTTGGCTCTTGTTTTGAGGGGTGATCCTTTTCTGAGGAAGGTTCCCTGGACAAAAAGGTAGTAGACCCTCCCTAGGATCAAACCCCATCCTTGGTTTGAAGTTCCTAAGCTTGGAAGTCACCCTTGGACCCTGCCCAAGGTGCTGCTGCTGAATGCTTTTCCTGAAGGCTGACTGGCTTGTTTTGTGTGTCTGTCTTGTGTCTTGGTTTGCCCTGGCTCGTGTCATGGCTATCAATGGCTCGTGTCATGGCTTGTTTGCTTGGGCCTGGGCTGTACAATGCATTAAGGTAGCTTTTGACATAGGGTGAGGCTGGGATTGGATTGTGGTTGGACTGATCATAGGTTGGTTGGTCTTGGCTATGAACTTGGCACTGAACTCCTGTTGCAACCCCTCCTTCTTGAAAAAGATTTGCCCTCAAATCCTCTTCATCCTCAGAATCCTCCTGGTAATGACTTCGGTCCCCCACATTGAATGTTCCATGCATCCCATAGTCCCCTGGTAAGTCTATCTTGTAAGCATTAGGTCCTATCCTTTCAAGCACCTCAAAAGGACCATCAGCTCTTGGCATCAGTTTGTTTTTCCTCTTCTCTGGGAACCTCTCTTTCCTTAAGTGCAACCACACCATGTCTCTTGCCTTGAATTCCCTAGCCTTCTTTGGACCTTTGGCTCTTGACTTATACATTTCATTTGTTTTCTCATTCTGTTTCTTGACTTGACTGTGAATCTGCATCATCTGTTGTACTCTTTCCTTGGCATCATAATTGACTTCTTTCCTTATCACTAGGGCTAGGTCTGTTGGCATTAGAGGATTAGTACCATAAACAACTTCAAAAGGACTCTTACCTGTGCTGTGTGATAGAGCTCTATTGAATGCAAATTCAGCCTGTGAAAGTTTGACATCCCAATCCTTTAATGACTTAGCAATGATGCATCTCAAGATCCTTCCCAGAGTTTTGTTAGTAACCTCTGTCTGCCCATCTGTTTGAGGGTGGTGTGATGTACTGAAGAGTAGCTTGGTTCCTAGGAGCCTCCAGAGTGTCCTCCAGAAGTGGCTCATGAATTTAGTGTCTCGGTCAGACACAATGCTCCTTGGCACCCCATGCAGTTTCACTATTTCTTTGAAATAGAGCTCAGCTACCCCCATTGCATCTTCTGTCTTCTTGCAGGCCACAAAATGAGCCATTTTGCTGAACCTGTCCACTACCACCATTACAGAATCTTTTCCCCCATGTGTTCTAGGTAGTGCCACTATGAAATCCATGCTGATGTCCTCCCATGGTTTGTTTGGTACAGGCAGTGGGTTGTAGGGGCCTGCTTGGAACTGTGACTTGGCTAGTTGACAGGGTTTTCAATGCCAATGCTAAAGACAAGGCCAATCAACCTATGATCAGCCTACCCAGGATTCAATGCCAAACCTACCTTATGTCAAAAGCTATCTTAATGCTTTGTATAGCCCAGGCCCAAGCCACCACACAAAGACACGAGCCAGTGGTAGCCATGACACGAGCCAAGACCAAACAAGCCACAAAACTGACTCACAAAACAAGCCAACAAAACCTTTGGAAACTCAGCCAGCAGCAGTGCCTTGGGGAGGGTCTCAAGGCAACTTCCAAGCTTAGGGACTCCAAACCAACTATGGGGCATGGTACTAGGGAGGGTCTACTACCTTTTTGTCCAGGAAACCTTCCTCAGAAAACGTCAAGAACACCCCTCAAAACACAACCCAAGTGAACCAGTCCAGTTACAGCCTTACATGTAGCAGTTTAGTTGTTTTGTCAAACCTTCCTCTTTTAGCCAATCAAACAAGCCTAACCAATCCCTAAACCTATGTCTTGGGAAGGTCCTCTACAACTTTCCCCAGGACTTCCCTTCCAAGAAACAACCACACAAAGAGTTAGCTTAGGGACAACTTCAAACTGTCCAGATTTCAGCCTTTGGTGTAGTAGTTAATATGTCACTGTCAACCTTCCCCTTTTGAACAAACAATGCGTGAGGTACCTTCAGCACATCTTTGGGAGCCTTCCTACTTCAGTTTGGTTCACAAACCCAAGCTTGAAAGTCCACTCTTCACCCAAGACACACCTGATCAAACAATTAAGGAAGATTGTCTCTTTAGAAACTACTTTCTACTTTATCTACTTTATGTCAGAATTCTGCAAGTTTGTAGCTGTTATTTTGTTTCATGTTGTAAGCCCTTGTGGCCCTAGATGTGTCCTAAACGTCTGAGTGTATCCTTGCTGCCTATATAAGGCCTTCACCTAATGAAATACAAATCAGATTTGAAGTAAAAACATAAAACTGAAACCTTGTTTCTGTTGCATCTCTTGGCTGTGTGCTTGAGACAACTTCCTTTGCTTTGCTTTGTGCTTGGAAGTGAGCTTGGGTCCTTAGCTGTGTGCGGGGATCAAGGTTCAACCCTCAACCATTGGCTTTGTGCTTTGGTTAAGGTCCTATCCTTGTTCTTTAACAATCAATTCAAACAGAAACAGAGTACTTGCAAGTGTCTTAATCTTAGCTCAAGTTGTCATTGTTTAGTTGTCTTTTCTGAATAGTTTCAGTGCAAATTGGTTATCAGAGCTTTGGTTTGTGAGTTCATCTACCTAACTACATTAAAAACACAAAATACAACCATGAGTGAAGAGAGAATCACAGGTCTTGAAAACACAGTTCAAGATCTTGCCAGAACTGTACTGGAGGTCTCTAGATCTGTCAATGAACTCCTTGAGGGCCAACAGAACAATGATACAAGGGGAGGCAGAGGTCGAGGAAGAGGAGCACCTTTCCCACAAGGTGGAGTAAGGAGGATACAACCTGTAGATCAGTTTGAAATGTCAGATTCAGATGGCTCAGATCACAATCTTCTCAGACACCAAGACAAAGATATCAAGGTAGAGATTCCTGACTTTCTAGGTAGCTTGAACCCTGATGATTTCTTATATTGGCTAAGGTCTGTAGAAAGAGTCTTTGAGTTTAAAGGATACACTGATAGAAAGGCTTTTAAGGTTGCTATCATGAAACTAAAAGGCTATGCCTCACTTTGGTATGAAAACATGAAAACCTTGAGGGTTGGGGAAGGGAAAGAACCTGTAAAGTCATGGCTCAAACTGAAAAAGAAAATGAGAGCTAAGTTTGTCTCTAGGGACTACACTCAAGACATGTTCATTAAGCTTACTCACCTAAAGCAAGACCAAAGACCTTTAGAGTCCTACCTAAGAGACTTTGAACAACTCACTTTGCAATGTGAGGTTGTTGAGAAATCTGAACAAAAGATAGCAAGGTTCTTAGAGGGGTTGGATGAAAGGATAGCTAGCAAAGTCAGGCTACAAAACATATACTCCTTTGAGGAAGCTGTCAACTTGTCTTTAAGGGTAGAAAAATTGGGAAAAGGAAAGGCCAGTGCTTCTAAGACACCTTCCAGAACCCCCACCTTCAAACCTTTTGTAGGAGTTAAGATAGGAGAACCTGTGGTTCCTGTTAAGACTCCTTTCAACCTTGATAAAGGCAAGGCTGTTGAGGCAGGCCAAAGGAAGACTACCCCTCTCAAAAAGTGCTTTCAATGTCAAGGGTATGGGCATTTTGCTAGAGAATGCCCATCTAAAAGGGCTCTGAGTACCCTAGAAGTAATCCATTGGGGAGATGATGAGGTGTTGGTCTGTGATGAGGAGATGGAAGAGCCTGAGATAGAGGCTAGTGAGGAGTTGATAGAACCTGATGCTGGGTTAAGTCTGGTGACTTGGAGGGTGATGCACACACAACCCCAACCCTTAGAAGAAGATCAAAGACACCAGATCTTTAGAACTAGGTGCACCATAAAAGGGAGGGTGTGTAATCTGATTGTGGATGGAGGGAGTTGCACCAATGTAGCCTCTAAGACAATGGTGGATAAACTAACATTGCCCACCAAAGACCACCCTCAACCTTACAAGCTTAGGTGGCTGAACAAGGGGGCTGAAGTTAGAGTAGATCAACAATGTGTTGTTCCATTTTCTATTGGGAAAGGATATGCTGATGAGGCCTTGTGTGATGTATTGCCTATGGATGCTTGTCACCTTCTATTAGGGAGGCCCTGGGAGTTTGATAGGGATGCTGTCCATCAGGGAAGGGACAATACTTACTCTTTTAGGTTTGGGAAGAAGAAAATCATCTTAGCTCCTTTACCCCCTATCCTGAAAGGGAACCCTCCACTCTTAACTGAAGCTGCTAAGGAAGTTCTGCTGTTAAGTGAAGCAGAGATGGAGCAAGAGTTAAATGATCTTAGGCCAGTCTATGTCCTCCTCACCAAGGAGGTAGGGGAAGGGTCTAACCAAGTGCCTAAGGAAGTGCAAGCCTTGCTGAAAACCTATGAGGATGTTTTCCCTGCTGAACTACCTAGTGGATTACCCCCACTAAGGGGAATTGAGCACCACATTGATCTAGTACCTGGGGCTGTCCTTCCAAACAAGCCAGCCTATAGAAGTGACCCCAGGGCAACACAAGAGCTGCAATCTCAGGTGGGAGAATTGCTTAGCAAGGGTATGTCAGGGAGTCTCTTAGTCCTTGTGCTGTACCAGCACTGCTAGTGCCTAAGAAGGATGGAACTTGGAGGATGTGTATAGATAGCAGAGCAATTAACAATATCACCATTAAGTATAGGTTCCCTATACCTAGACTCAATGACATTCTGGATGAACTCAGTGGGGCTCAAGTGTTCACTAAGATTGATCTAAGGCAAGGGTATCATCAAGTAAGGATAAGAGCTGGAGATGAGTGGAAGACTGCTTTCAAGACCAAGCATGGGCTGTATGAATGGTTAGTGATGCCATTTGGGCTCTCCAATGCCCCTAGCACCTTCATGAGGCTCATGACAGAAGTCTTAAGGCCTTACTTGGGAAATTTCATTGTGGTATACTTTGATGACATTCTAGTCTACAGTTCAAGCAAGAAGGAACACCTACAACATCTGAACTTGCTTTGTGAGGTTCTCAGGAAGAATAAGCTATATGGTAAGCTAGAGAAGTGCACTTTCATGCAGCCTGAGGTTCACTTCCTTGGGTTCATCATATCAAAGGATGGGGTAGCTGTTGATCCTGAGAAGGTTAAGGCAATCAGGGATTGGCCCACACCTAAGACAGTGACAGAGGTCAGGAGTTTCCATGGGTTGGCATCCTTCTATAGAAGGTTCATTCAGGGGTTCAGTTCTATCATGGCTCCTATCACAGAATGCATGAAGAAAGGAGAGTTTACTTGGGGAGAAAAGGCAGAGAAGTCCTTCAAAACCATTAAGGATCTGTTGTGTAGATCCCCTATACTAGGCTTACCTGACTTTAACAAACTGTTTGAAGTAGAATGTGATGCAAGTGGGTTAGGAGTTGGGGCAGTACTGGTTCAAGAGAAGAGGCCCATAGCCTATTTCAGTGAGAAGCTAAGTGGAGCAAGGTTGAATTACTCTACCTATGACAAAGAGTTTTATGCCATAGTGAGAGCTCTGAATCATTGGGGGCATTACCTAAAACCTAAGCCTTTTGTGCTACATTCAGACCATGAGGCTTTAAAGTTCATCAATGGTCAACACAAACTCAACCCCAGGCATGCCAAGTGGGTAGAATTCCTGCAATCTTTCTCCTTTTCAAGCAAGTACATAGAAGGCAAGAACAATGTAGTAGCTGATGCCCTTTCTAGGAGATCTGTGATGTTGTCATTCATGGAGCAAAGGGTCCTAGGCTTTGAATTCATGAAGGAACTCTACATGGAAGATCCAGACTTCAAGGAGGAATGGGAAGTGTATGCAGAAGGAAAACTCAAGAAGGGGAGCAAGTACTTGACACAGAATGGATTCCTCTTCCAAGGAAACAAACTATGCATACCTAGAGGCCCTTACAGAGGATTACTAGTTAAGGAGGTCCATTGCAATGGACTTGCAGGGCACTTTGGGGTACAAAAGACCTATGAGATATTGCATGAGCAGTTCTATTGGCCCAAGATGCTAGGTGATGTGCAGGACACCATAAAAAGGTGCAAACCCTGTCAACTAGCCAAGTCACAGTTCCATGCAGGTCCCTACACCCCACTACCTGTACCAAACAAACCTTGGGAGGACATCAGTATGGATTTCATAGTGGCATTGCCTAGGACACAAAGGGGCAAAGACTCAGTAATGGTGGTAGTGGATAGGTTCAGCAAAATGGCCCATTTTGTTGCTTGTAAGAAGACAGAAGATGCCATGGGGGTAGCAGAACTCTACTTCAAGGAAATAGTAAAGTTGCATGGGGTACCAAGAAGCATTGTGTCTGATAGGGATACTAAGTTTATGAGCCACTTTTGGAGGTCACTCTGGAGGCTCCTAGGTTCAAGGTTACTCTTCAGCACAGCCTACCATCCCCAAACAGATGGACAGACAGAGGTTACTAACAAAACTCTAGGAAGAATCTTGAGATGTATCATTGCTAAGTCATTAAAGGATTGGGATATCAAACTGTCACAAGCTGAGTTTGCATTCAATAGAGCTCCCTCACACAGCACAGGTAAGACCCCTTTTGAAGTTGTTTATGGTGCTAATCCTCTAATGCCTACAGACCTAGCACCAGTGATAAGGAAAGAAGTCAACTATGATGCCAAAGAAAGAGTACAACAGATGATGCAGATTCACAGTCAAGTCAAGAAACAGATTGAGAGAACAAATGAAATGTATAAGTCAAGAGCCAAAGGTCCAAAGAAAGCTAGAGAGTTCAAGGCAGGAGACATGGTGTGGCTGCACTTAAGGAAAGAAAGATTCCCAGAGAAGAGGAAAAACAAACTCATGCCAAGAGCTGATGGTCCTTTTGAAGTGCTTGAAAGGGTAGGACCTAATGCTTACAAGATAGATTTACCAGGGGATTATGGGGTACATGGGACATTCAATGTGGGAGACCTAAGTCATTATCAAGAAGACTCTGAGGATGAAGAGGATTTGAGGACAAATCTTTTTCAAGAAGGAGGGGTTGCAACAGGAGTTCAATGCCATGTTCAAAGACAAGACCAATCAACCTCTGATCAGCCTAGCCAGGATTCAATGCCTAACCTACCCTATGTCAAAAGCTACCTTAATGCTTTGTACAGCCCAGGTCCAAGCCACCACACAAAGACACGAGCCAGTGGTAGCCATGACACGAGCCAAGACCAAACAAGCCACAAAACAGACTCACAAAACAAGCCAACAAAACCTTTGGAAACTCAGCCAGCAGCAGTGCCTTGGGGAGGGTCTCAGGGCAACTTCCAAGCTTAGGGACTCCAAACCAACTATGGGGCATGGTACTAGGGAGGGTCTACTAGCTTTTTGTCCAGGAAACCTTCCTCAGAAAACGTCAAGAACACCCCTCAAAACACAACCCAAGTAAACCAGTCCAGTTACAGCCTTACATGTAGCAGCTTAGCTGTTTTTGCCAAACCTTCCTCTTTTAGCCAATCAAACAAACCTAACCAATCCCCAAACCTATGTCTTGGGAAGGTCCTCTACAACTTTCCCCAGGACTTCCTTGCCAAGAAACAAACACACAAAGAGTTAGCTTAGGGACAACTTCAAACTGTCCAGATTTCAGCCTTTGTGTAGTAGTTAACATGTCACTGTCAAACCTTCCCCTTTTGAACAAGCAATGCGTGAGGTACTTTCAGCACATCTTTGGGAGCCTTCCTACTTCAGTTTGGTTCACAAACCCAAGCCTGAAAGTCCACTCTTCACCCAAGACACACCTGATCAAACAATTAAGGAAGATTGTCTCTTTAGAAACTACTTTCTACTTTATCTACTTTATGTCAGAATTCTGCAAGTTTGTAGCTGTTATTTTGTTTCATGTTGTAAGCCTTTGTGGCCCTAGATATCTCCTAACGTCTGAGTTGTATCCTTGTTGCCTATATAAGGCCTTTACCTAATGAAATGCAAATCAGATTTGAAGTAAAACATAAAACTGAAACCTTGTTTCTGTTGCATCTCTTGGCTGTGTGCTTGAGACAACTTCCTTTGCTTTGTGCTTGGAAGTGAGCTTGGGTCCTTAGCTGTGTGCTGGGATCAAGGTTCAACCCTCAACCATTGGCTTTGTGCTTTGGTTAAGGTCCTATCCTTGTTCTTTAACAATCAATTCAAACAGAAACAGAGTACTTGCAAGTGTCTTAATCTTAGCTCAGTTTATCATTGTTTAGTTGTCTTTTCTGAATAGTTTCAGTGCATCTACTAAGGCTCATTCATTCATTTATTAAATAAAACCTTACCTAAAGACAAATCCCCGACCCGAGTCCCGCGACGGGTCATCAGTCAAAACGGGGCTGACTAGATCATAGTTTGACCAAACCCGTTTGGTCAAACCGGCTAGAAACAGAGTCTTAGCCATTAAGGCTTGAACATAAGAACATCATATTCATTTCATGCTATTTTATTCTAATTTCTAACATGTGAATTATTAATTCTTACGAAACCCGCTTGACTTAAGGGATATCAAATTAAACTAAAATCTCATGCTATAATTTCTAACATGTGAGAAATAATAATATTATGAAAACCGTTTAATTAAATAATTTACTTATTAAAATTTCCCACTTGCTAAATATTACAAAACATGATATAATAATAACAATAAACTCAAAAACCTTCACAAGCCCAAAGGAGGGCTCACGGGTCAGCCGGGCCTGGACCGGGCCAAGACTGAACCGGGCCTGGACCGGGCCCACGGGCCTGGTTTGGGACTGTTTTGGTCAACCATTTCTAAAATCGTTTCTTAATATTTCCCGCATGCTTAACATATTTAAAACCCGTCAAAACAACAACAAAACAATCAAGTATCGACACAAGCCCAAAGGGCCAATTAACGGGCCAACCAAGACCGGGCAGCCGGGCCTGGACCGGGCCTGAACCGGGCCTGCCGGGCCTGTTTCTCGGCCACCAGTCACGGCCACCACCAACAACAACCCCAAATTTATTTCTAACATGTTTTAATTAACAACCATCCATTTTAACAACCAATTCAACCATCATTCATACTAAAATTATGATTATGAACAAATCATCCAACATGTCAAAAACACTAAATATGTTAAAAACTCATAAAACTTAATAATAATAACAACCTAGCATGTTACTACTTAAAACCGTAAATAACAAAAAGATATGTGACATTAATTCGTCGAGTAACTCGGTAATCGTTACCTTAGCTAGCACAAAACCAAATAGCACCAAAATAAGACCTAAAAACCCGTCTACTAATCTTCTTCTAAAATATACGAGTCACCAAACTCGTCTTCATAATCTTCTCCTATAAGAAATGACAAAAATAACATTATTAGTATTAAAACTTGATTTCAACAATTAAAGTGTTGAAAACGATTTTGTCGGAATTGAAAATGAAACGTACACGGAGATGAAGAGCGGAGAGGAGACTCTAGAAATATAATTTAGAACGGATTTGGCCAAGTAACGAAGGTTTTGTGACGATTTTGCTCAAGAACGATCAAGAACATGAAGAACAATTGTGATTATATTAAAGAAGGCATTAAGTAGATATTAAGTTGATTTAATGTAAAATAAAAAGATAATTAGTGAGTAAGAGGGGAGGTTGGACCGTGTAATATAGGGGATTAACGGGAGTCGGGTTTTGAACTTGTTGTTACGGGATTGACTAGGGTTTTATAAATATCTTAGATATTATGGTAAATATCTAGATATTATTAGATATTATGTTAGTTTAATCAAAAGAAATGAAAATATCTAATCCTAAGGGACAAGAGGGAGAGGCGTGTGGAGGAGGAAGAAGTCGGGTCCGGGTTTAAGCGATTTGTTGCGGAATTTAAGTTGACAGATCGATAAAGTTACAAATATCTTAGATATTTGTATTAGTTTAATCAAAAGTAATCAAAAGCCCTAAAATGAGGGAAAAAGGTGCCTTGGGGCGTGTGGCACATGTAGGAGTCGGGTTTTGGGTTTGTTTCGGGACTTAAGTTGACTCGGGAATAGTTAAATGAAGTTCGGGTTTAAACCGTATAACCTACTCTTTAATTCCAAATAAATTCAAAATAATTATATTAAATTATCATAAATTCAAATAAATCGTAATAAATTAAAATAAATTAAATTTATTACTTTTCAAATATAATTTCGGTCTTTCAAATTACGGGGTGTTACAATCACCCCTCCTTTTAAAAAGTTTCGTCCTCGAAACTTAGAAGGAGGAATGTGACATATATGTAGGTCTATTTCAAACCTTTTAAAATATATTTGTAATAAAAATACAGGGTCTTATCAATGGGGCGGAAGGTTCTCGTCTGCAGTTAAGAACATCGACGTCCCAAGTCAAAGACTTAAAAGATACATTTTCGCATCAACAAATGAGAAAACTAGTTATCGAACGTCTCCAATAACGAGTCTCAACACTCCTTGACGGTAAAACTACTTGAAATCATCAAACATTTCCAAAAGCTTTTAGTTCAAAAATTCTATAGTAAAGGTAATAACTCTACTATCTATGCCTAAAATTTCTAACTAAAGCTTCTAATAATCTATCTATAAGAGATGATATTCGATAGAAGGAACGGAATATTCGAAAGAATAAATCGAATAGAAAGAGGGAAGAAAGAAGGAGATTTACCTCAAGCAAAGAGCTCGGGATATTTAGCTAACATTTTAGCTTCGGGTTCCCAAGTTTCTGCTTCAACGTTTCCACAACGCCAAAGGATACGAACTAAGGGTACCACTTTGTTTCTGAGTTGCTTGCTAGCCCTTTCAAGTATACGAATCGGCCTTTCTTCCAAAGCCAAATTAGGTTCCAAGTCCAACACTTCTTCTTGAATAATATGACTCGGATCACTAATATACTTCTTCAATTGAGAAACATGGAACACATCATGAACTTTACTCAAGTTCGGAGGTAATTCCAAACGATAAGCAACGGGACCAACTCTCTTAAGCACACGAAACGGTCCAATATATTTAGGACTCAACTTTCCCTTCACTCCAAACCGTTTCACTCCTTTCATCGGTGACACTTTAAGGAATACTCGGTCATCAACATCAAATTCAAGTGGTCGACGACGGACATCGGCATAGGATTTTTGTCTATCTTGAGCGGCTTTCATTCGCTCACGAATGACTTGAACTTGATCAATCGTTTCAGTCACTATGTCGGGACTCAACACATGATCATCCTGGACTTGATCCCAACAAACCGGACTACGGCACTTCCTACCGTATAAAGCCTCGTACGGTGCCATCTTGATAGAAGCATGGTAACTGTTGTTATAAGAAAATTCAACCAGAGGCAAACACTTCTCCCAAGAAGCGTGAAAGTCTAAGGCACAAGCCCGGAGAAGATCTTCCAAAGTTTGGATCGTCCTCTCGGTTTGACCATCAGTAGCGGCATGAAATGCTGTGCTCATCAACAATTTACTACCCATGGCTTCTTGTAAAGCCGTCCAGAATCGGGAACAGAATCTCGGATCACGATCTGAAACTATATCTTTAGGCACTCCATGGTAACGCACTATCTCATCCACATAGACACGGGCTAAGACATCTATCTTCCAAGTTTCTTTGATAGGCACGAATCTGGCACACTTGGTTAGACGGTCTACAATAACCCAGATGGCATCCTTTCCACTAGAAGTTCTAGGTAAAGCCATCACGAAGTCCATAGAAATAGACTCCCATTTCCAAAGAGGAATTTCCAAAGGTTGTAGCAAACCTCCGGGTCTTTGATGTTCGATCTTCACCTTCTGACAAGTAAGACATTTACTAACATACTCCTTTACTTCAATCTTCATCCTAGGCCACCAAAACTGTGGTCTCAAATCTTTATACATTTTGTCACCGCCAGGATGAATAGAATAAGGAGAAAGGTGAGCTTCATCAAGTATTCTCTTTCTCAACTCGGCACTTCTCGGAACATACATTCTACCATGGTAACGAAGGTAGCCATCATTATCCACCACACAATCCTTAGCTTGCCCAAGTAGGATTTTTGCTTGTATGGCTATGAAAGTAGCATCCTCCGGTAGATAAGTACGAATCTCTCGATAGAAATCGGGTTCCGCAGTCAAAGCACCAAGATAATCGAATCCTTTCCCAACAAACTGTATCTTAAGCTTCTGAAATTCTGTTACCAGTTCATCGGGTAAAGTACTAAGAGCATTCAATGAATGACTAGTCTTTCTACTCAATGCATCTGCCACAACATTTGCCTTTCCTTCATGGTAAATCAACTCGGCATCATAATCATTCACTAACTCTAACCATCTTCTCTGTCTCATATTCAACTCCTTCTGAGTAAAGATGCACCTCAAGCTTTTATGATCGGTATAGATTCGACAATGAACTCCAATAAGATAGTGTCTCCAAGTTTTCAATGCATGCACCACAGCTGCTAACTCAAGATCATGAGTCGGGTAGTTCACTTCATGAACCCTGAGTTGTCGAGAAGCATATGCAATGACTTTTCTATTCTGCATTAAGACACATCCCAAACCATGCTTAGAAGCATCACAATAGACATCATAATCAGCTTCATCATCTGGTAAAGTCAACACCGGTGCGGTAGTCAATCTCTTCTTTAATTCCAAGAAGGCATTTTCACATTCATCGGTCCAGATATACTTTGCTTCCTTCTTTAGCAATTGAGTCATCGGTCTTGCTAACTTAGAGAAATCTTTCACAAACCGACGGTAATAACCCGCTAAACCAAGGAAACTCCGAATCTCGGACACATTTTTCGGACTCTTCCATTCCACCACGGCCTCAATCTTAGCTGGATCGACCATAACACCGTCTTTTGAAATGACATGACCAAGGAAAGATACCTCGGGCAACCAGAATTCACATTTAGAGAACTTAGCGTACCATTTTTGGCGTCGAAGAACACCCAAAATGGTTCGGAGGTGATCAGCATGTTCTTCCTTAGATTTAGAAAAGATCAAAATATCATCAATGAATACTACAACACATTTATCGAGGTACTCGCTGAAGGTACGATTCATCTGATCCATGAATATTGCTGGAGCGTTAGTCAAACCGAATGGCATCACTTTAAATTCGAAATGACCATACCTCGAGCTAAAAGCAGTCTTGGGAATATCTGCTTCACGAACGGGAATTTGATGATAACCCGATCTAAGATCAATCTTTGAAAAAGTTGAAGCACCACGTAACTGGTCAAAGAGATCATCAATACGCGGAAGTGGATATTTATTTTTGATTGTGACACGGTTCAACTCACGATAATCAATGCACAGTCGCATAGAACCGTCTTTCTTTTTGACAAAGAGCACGGGCGCACCCCAAGGAGATGCACTAGGCCTAATGAAGCCTTTCGCGATCATATCATCAAGTTGAACTCTCAACTCTTTCAATTCGGTAGGTGCCATGCGATATGGAGCTTTCGCAATAGGACCAGTTCCAGGAACTAGTTCAATAGAGAACTCAACATCTCTTTCAGGTGGAATTCCTTGGTAATTCATCGAGAAATACATCTGGAAATTCTTGAACAATTGGCACATCTTCCAATGAAGGCAAAGACGAAGTGGTAGAAGTAGTCACAACACATAAGAAAGCTTTGTAACCTTTCTTGATAGCTTTTACCATCTTCATAGCCGAAACAAGTTTCACAGTGGTCTGTTTTCGAACCCCTTGATAGGATACACGGGTACCTAAAGGGCTTTTGAGAATAATCTTCTGGTCACGGCATTCAAATCGAGCATGATATGTAGATAACCAATCCATGCCCAGAATGATATCAAATTCTTCAAGAGGGAACCGAAGGAGATTAGCCGGAAAAGTAGATCCGTTTATTGATATAGGAATGTCCGAATGAACATAAGAGCATGAAAACACATCTCCGGACGGTAAAGATATAGGAGTACTTTCTCCAATTGAAGCTTTGAGAGGTAATTTATCGGATAGTCTCATCGAAATAAAGGACAAAGAAGCTCCCGTATCAAATAAAATTAAACACGGTATTTCATAAATTGAAAACATACCAGTCACAATGTCTGGTTGAGCATCGGCCTCAGCGCGGCTCATGATGAAAATTCGACCCTTCGGTCTCCCAGAAGTAGCTGGTGTAGAAGCTGTCTTCTTCTTATCAGGACATACATTAGACTTGTGTCCCGGTTTCTGACAAGTATAGCACACAATTGGCTTGTTGAAACAGCCAATACCGGGATGCATAGGCATCTTGCACCCAAAACAGATACGACCCTTAAGATCGTTGTTGTTGCTCGGGACGAATGGACGGTTACTCTGAGTTGCTTGTCCACTCTGAAAATTCTTCCTCTTGTTTGAGTAAGAGGAGGAAAAGGAAGGTCGAGAAGTAGGATACAACGGTCTCTTACCATAAGCATTAGGAGCAACATACGAGGTACGAGCCTCGTCGGCAATCTCGCGAATTGAACTCTCTGCCCATATAGCATCGTTGTAGATAGAGACAAAGGAAGTAGCATCCCTACTGATCTTGCCCTTCACCTAAGGAGAAAGTTTTCCCAGGTAAAAGAATGCCTTGTCTTCCTCCCTTTTAATAAGCCAAGTGGCATAATGAGCCAACTCGTTGAATTTGGTCGTGAACTCCTGAACTGAGAGACTTCCCTGTTTGAAGTCCATGAATTCCTTCAGTTTCTGCTGCCTCAATTCATCAGGGTAGAACCTCGTCTCTAATAGCTCACGGAAACGAGTCCAACCAAAACCAGGTTCCAACTTAGAAGTAGGGCCAGTAAGTGACCACCACTGATCAGCTTCCTTCACTAAGAAGTGGGAAGCAAGACGGACTTTATCCGTTTCAAGAACATCATATAGAGAAAAGTTCTTCTCCATTTCCCGTATCCATTCCGAAAGCTCGATGGGATCCACTTCACCACCATAGGTTTTGGCTTTGCTCCTAGACAGTTGTGAAGCAACCCATGTATAACTTCCGTGTCTCTCATGGTCGTGAGGAGGATTAGGAATAGGATTCGGCTGTTGATTTTGTTGATTTTGCTGATTCTGTATAATAAGAGTAAGAGCTTCTAGGATCGCGTTGTCAACTCTCGGAGGCATCTTGCAAAAGAAAACACAGATTAGTACTTATCATTTAGCAAGCACAAAGAGACTACAACATAAATCCTAATCTACCCATCCTACCATTCTATCTCACAAGTTTATTATTTTATTAAGGTCAAGTTATTTATACTAGGGTACACAAACGTGCGTCGGGAGCGAAATGCTCTGATACCAACTGTGACACCCTCGAATTTGCGGAAAGATAAACAAGTAATTTAAATAAATAAAAGATGAGAATACGTTTTTAATAGGTTCACTTTAGTGAAAATCGGTAAATTTTAAAACCGGAACCTACCATTAAATATATTCATCATAACAAAGGTGTCTTAAAGAAAAAGGTTCATAACAAAAAGAAAATAATATTATACATAAGAAGTATCTAAAACGGGAGACATATCTCCCTAATAAATACGGAAATAAAAGAGTGTATTAAATAATACAATCCTAAGAACCGAATATAGGTCCAAGGTAATACTTCACTCGCTAGCTCGTCAATGTACCCAAGCATGCATCACAAACCTGTCGACCGCATTAAATGTAAACACGGAAGCCACAGTCAGTGGGGAGTAACTCCGAGTTCTCCCAGCCACGAAATGTCGAGTTTAATAAAACATGAATAACATAAAAGAGATGTATATGGAAAATACAAAGCCTTAACATATACGATATGCTTTTCATGTTATGAAATAAATAACTAACATATAACCTAGCATATGAAGGCTAAGCTACTCATGCAAGCTATCATGTGAATCAGTTAACAACCGGTAATCCAAACTCTATCAACCGTAGCCGGCTTGCATCTCACCTTCAACGATTCATAGAATCATCAAACATGAAAGACCAATACGTCTAGAAACAGGCATAAGTTCTTAGCACAGTCAATAGTCGACTTCTGTAACTCGAGTCTATACCACAAGGTAGGATAAACATCCTAGTCCTAGACTGCGCAGACCTAGCGACAACAGCTAACCCATTCCCTGTCTCATGACCAAAAGTACATGAGAATCTCTACTAGGAGACCCCCTAAGCAGAGTTGGCTAGTACTTAAGCTGGCTCCATTCCCAAAGTGGAAGCAATTAGGCAGCCATGCCCCCGGCTTGGTATCAAAATCCCAGGCCAGTGACACAAAAGCTATCAAGCTGTGAACTATATACTCGTTAAAGATAGTAAGGTCTATCAATGTCATGGTCTAAGGTACTCATTTAGAATTAGAATGGTCAACACGCCATAAAATCATAATTCTCTATGAGTACTTAGTCAACACGACATATATCATACAATTAAACAGTCACGGGAAAAACTTCCTATCATGTGACTAATTGCATATAAATCACATTCAAATATCATATCGCCTCATATCTACTAAGGCTCATTCATTCATTCATTAAATAAAACCTTACCTGAAGACAAATCCCCGACCCGAGTCCCGCGACGGGTCATCAGTCAAAACGGGGCTGACTAGATCGTAGTTTGACCAAACCCGTTTGGTCAAACCGGCTAGAAACAGAGTCTTAGCCATTTAGGCTTGAACATAAGAACATCATATTCATTTCATGCTATTTTATTCTAATTTCTAACATGTGAATTATTAATTCTTACGAAACCCGCTTGACTTAAGGGATATCAAATTAAACTACAATCTCATGCTATAAGTTCTAACATGTGAGAAATAATAATATTATGAAAACCGTTTAATTAAATAATTTACTTATTAAAATTTCCCACTTGCTAAATATTACAAAACATGATATAATAATAACAATAAACTCAAAAACCGTCACAAGCCCAAGGAGGGCTCACGGGTCATGGGCTGGACCGGGCCTGGACTGGGCCCACGGGTTGGTTTGGGCCTGTTTTGGTCAACCATTTCTAAAATCGTTTCTTAATATTTCCCGCATGCTTAACATATTTAAAACCCGTCAAAACAACAACAAAACAATCAAGTATCGACACAAGCCCAAAGGGCCAATTAACGGGCCAACCAAGACCGGGCAGCCGGGCCTGGACCGGGCCTGAACCGGGCCTGTTTCTCGGCCACCAGTCACGGCCACCACCAACAACAACCCCAAATTTATTTCTAACATGTTTTAATTAACAACCATCCATTTTAACAACCAATTCAACCATCATTCATACTAAAATTATGATTATGAACAAATCATCCAACATGTCAAAAACACTAAATATGTTAAAAACTCATAAAACTTAATAATAATAACAACCTAGCATGTTACTACTTAAAACCGTAAATAACAAAAATAAATGTGACATTAATTCGTCGAGTAACTCGGTAATCGTTACCTTAGCTAGCACAAAACCCAAATAGCACCAAAATAAGACCTAAAAACCCATCTACTAATCTTCTTCTAAAATATACGAGTCACCAAACTCGTCTTCATAATCTTCTCCTATAAGAAATGACAAAAATAACATTATTAGTATTAAAACTTGATTTCAACAATTAAAGTGTTGAAAACGATTTTGTCGGAATTGAAAATGAAACGTACACGGAGATGAAGAGCGGAGAGGAGACTCTAGAAATATAATTTAGAACGGATTTGGCCAAGTAACGAAGGTTTTGTGACGATTTTGCTCAAGAACGATCAAGAACACGAAGAACAATTGTGATTATATTAAAGAAGGCATTAAGTAGATATTAAGTTGATTTAATGTAAAATAAAAAGATAATTAGTGAGTAAGAGGGGAGGTTGGACCGTGTAATATAGGGGATTAACGGGAGTCGGGTTTTGAACTTGTTGTTACGGGATTGACTGGGTTTTATAAATATCTTAGATATTATGGTAAATATCTAGATATTATTAGATATTATGTTAGTTTAATCAAAAGAAATGAAAATATCTAATCCTAAGGGACAAGAGGGAGAGGCGTGTGGAGGAGGAAGAAGTCGGGTCCGGGTTTAAGCGATTTGTTGCGGAATTTAAGTTGACAGATTGATAAAGTTACAAATATCTTAGATATTTGTATTAGTTTAGTCAAATTAATCAAAAGCCCTAAAATGAGGGAAAAAGGTGGCTTGGGGCGTGTGGCACATGTAGGAGTCTGGTTTTGGGTTTGTTTCGGGACTTAAGTTGACTCGGGAATAGTTAAATGAAGTTCGGGTTTAAACCGTATAACCTACTCTTTAATTCCAAATAAATTCAAAATAATTATATTAAATTATCATAAATTCAAATAAATCGTAATAAATTAAAATAAATTAAATTTCTTACTTTTCAAATATAATTTCGGTCTTTCAAATTACGGGGTGTTACACACAACACACATAGCCACGATTTCTTGGACATCTTTAATCATCTTTGGCCAATAAAAATGCTCACATACAATATCGTAAATGTGGTTTGAACCAAAATGACCAGCTATCGCTGCTTCATGAGCTTCACGAATTAGCAGCTCTTGAATCGAACTTTAGGGAATGCAAAGTCGATTTCCCTCAAATAAAAACCCATCTTGCAAGTTATAAACTCCAGTAGGCTTGATTATTTCTTTAGAAAATGATGGATCAGACTTGTACAACTCTTTAATGTGTTCGAATCCCAACAATCTTGCGTCAAGCTCAATCAAAAAGCAATGCCTCTGAGAAAGTGCATCAGCTACAATATTTAAACTCCTTGTTTTATACTTTGATGAGAATTTAAATGATTGCAAGAACACGACCCATTTGGCATGTCCCGGATTCAATTTTTGTTGCCCATGGATATGTTTAAGTGCTTCGTGATCGGAATGTAAAACGAATGGTTTCGGGCGCAAATAATGACTCCAATGCTCCAATGCCCTCACAATGGCATAAAACTCTTTGTCATAAGTCGAATACCCACACCACTTGCAACGCATTCGACTTCAAAAAGTTTGTCGAAGTTTGGGAGCCCTAAAATAGGTCCGCAGCACAACTTACACTTCACTTCTTCGAATGCCTTTGGGCACTAGGAGTCCACACAAATTCCCCTTTCTTGGTTAGTTCTGTAATTGGTGCCATGATCAAACTAAACCCTTTAATTAATCGCCTATAAAAGGATGCTAACCCATGTAAACTTTGAACCTCTGTTGTCGATTTAGGTACTAGCCAAGCCTGAATTGCTTTGACTCTAGACGGATCCATACTCACACCATCTTTACTAACAATATACCCAAGAAACACCACACTCGGTACCATGAACATACACTGTTGGAGTGAATGTTCTCAACAATAGTGTGATCACATAATTAAATCTCAATAATAAGAATACAAAAGGATGATGAATCTTATAGTCAACTGGTCAACATAAATTGGTAACGATCGGCTCAATGGAGTTTGACGTTACTGTCGTATGACGGTGGTGATCAGTTGATCCCTTGAGGTCATACCTAAAGGAAAATCCCCTAATCAAGTAAGTTAATTAATTGTATAGCGATACAGATTAATTAATCCCTTAATTTGAATAAGATTAAAGTGAGTATTATATCTTATTGTAATATGATTAAATAAGATTCATTTTAGTAATTTAATCGTTATATTATTAAGAGTGCATTATGTTTATGAAACATTTGAGATAAGTAAAATTGGTTGATTATAATTACAAATTGTTGTAAATTTTATTAACCAAATATGAGATGACCCATTTTATTTACATGTAATTATAAAATATGATCTAAAATGTTAAGTCTAATTTATTTGTTATGAAATTTTATTTAAATTAGTTAAATGCATATTTATAAGCTAAATTACATATTACATGTCACATGTCACATTTGTGACAAATGACAAATTACAAAGATAAAATGGACACCTATTTTATGTTGGAAAAACCGGTTGTGGTGGGTGGTAGGGTAATTTTTTTAGGTGATTGATTGTTGTTCTTATTAAGAATAGAAACAATATGATTACTACCTAAAAATCTAGACTCTACTCTATTGCATTGTGAAGACAAATATGAGGCATGCTCACCCTCCCCCATGCCTTTTGGTGGCCGGTTCCCATGCATGAACAAGAGGACTAGTTTTCCTCTTATTCTTTACTACTTGATCTCATTTTTAAATAGTAGACTTATCTCTCTACAATCTTCATCTCTCACTAAAATAAATTTAAGAAATTCTTCTTGTGTTCTTACACTAATAATATTATTTACTAAGGGTAATAATATATCGATAAGTTCATATTAAGGGAGTCTTGAATATTATTCTAGAGTAGTAATATTTAAGAGATTAAGGATTGTCTTGGTGCTACTAATAGGAGTGTTCTTATACTAAGAGCTGGAAGTTCATCCCTAATTTTGTAAACTCAAGAACAAAGTAGGAAGGAGTCCTATTTTGTGCCCAAAATCCGTTCAAATCAATGTAAGGAACAATTTCTTCTTCCTTCTTTGTATTTTAGTTATGCATGCATAAGTTCCTTATAGTTTAAGAGTAAACTATTTATAATATGAAATTAGAAAAGTCTAATATTGAGTTTAAGAAAATTTCAATGGATATCAAGAGCTTTGGTTGTAGCATGCATAATCGATTTATAGTTTTTTCGAGTTAATGTAACTTAAAGAAAACTAGTAATTTGTGTTTCATAAGATGAAATCACAAAGTTATTTTCATGTCTATATATTATGGTCCTAATATTATTTTAGGTCATTTTGATGATTTATGGAAATTTATACTGCTCAAATATGATTTTTAGTGTTTTTATTACATCTTAATGAGTAAAATGATGTTTAAAATGCTAAAAATAGTTAGACATATCTTCTGCCCGTGAAATGTTTACACAATATCAAACATATATTTTACTTACTGTATGTCGTGTGAAGTGGACTTATTTCTCATGATTTATGATTTTTATTTGATAAAATGGAATAAATGAAGGTCAAATGGTTAAAAGTAGTTATGCTTTGAATCTTAACATGAAATTTTAATATGTTGTCACATGCATATTTTATTGTCATACTGGAAAATGTCAGACTTATGTGATTTGTCTAGCATGATTTATGAGTTTTTAAAGTAAAAAAGGCATAAATAGTGACTTATTTAGAAAATATAGCTATAATAAATTTCATGTCAAGAAAAAGTTATTTATGGTTGCATAAATGTCACATATTTCAGATCTAAAGTTGAAAATTTAATTTGATTAATTTTCACATGCTTTATGTATTTTATTTGATTTCTAATTTTTTTACCATGATTTTTGACATTTTTCTCAAAAATGATTTTTGACATTTTGAGTGTCATGGAAATGATCCATAATGTACAAAATTTTAAAAGTTAAAATTTGGATTTATTTGGTTAAAATATGATTTTAAAGTCTAATTTTGAGCAATTATATAACAACAAGTTAAATTATTGTCAAAAAAAAAAATTGATTTATGCCTAATTTTTGAGTCCTAAATCATTTGGGATAATTAACTTGGACTTAAATATGATTTAAGTATTGTTTGGTGATTTTAAGAAGTTATTATCACGCATTTCTGTAAAACCGTGTTATACACGATATAAACCGTAATATAGGGCGATTTGGCATTTAATATGAGCATGTTTTATACATATTAGAATGCTGCATTTTTATTTATGAATGTCATATTTTGTTTATGTAATTTTGAATTATGAAAATTTTCTTGTATGGCCTTAATTTTAATCGATATTGCCTGAAATGTATTAGAATATTGATTCGGTTGTAATTTAATGTGATCTCGTATCATTTTTATTTTATTATTTTATTTTACAAATGTATAATAGGGAATTATTGTAATTTTATTATATAATTAGTAATTCTTTGTAATACCGGATTTTCCCAAAGACAGTGCCATTCGGAAAGGAGTTCCGAGAGAGAGACGGCGACC
Source organism: Heliosperma pusillum (assembly GCA_022085475.1). Classification (NCBI taxonomy): domain Eukaryota; kingdom Viridiplantae; phylum Streptophyta; class Magnoliopsida; order Caryophyllales; family Caryophyllaceae; genus Heliosperma; species Heliosperma pusillum. Next base: position 9,930 of record JAIUZE010004543.1, on the reverse strand, counting down.
TTGGGAAGCGTGCTTATGAAGTTCAAGGGACAAAAGGAGTTGGTTTCCGAATTTTTAATAGATTATATGATTTTCCATTCTAGGAAAGGCCATACTAGGAGTTTTACTTTTATGCTTGCATTTTATTTAATATGTTTGCATGCATTGCCAAATCGCCATAACATGACATGCATATTTTATCAAGTATTCGACCGTGTCAATTAAAATTATCGTTAATTCATCGATTTAGTTCACTTAAACGAGATAGAATATAAATTGTCATGACCTCTCATAATAAATAATTGAGATTAAGCCTTACCAAATGATAGAACCCATGAATCACAATTTCGCAAGGAAGTAGGCTTGGCTCAACGGGGTGCTAAACTTGTTACGTTGGGTAAGTGGGGTAATAGAGGTTATTATTTCGAAATTTGGATTGAGCTCACCGGAAGTATTCGCGACCGTAGACGAATGTGTTCCGGGCTTAAGATAAATATTAAAGTAATATTATCTATCGAGAGTTCTAATGTAGAATCGATTTAAGAGTTAATCCACCGAATTATGTTAATAAGGGATGAATTGGCTCACCGTGCCCAAGTTGATATGAATTTGGATCTCGGAATCATTTAAAAGAGTTGGTAGAGGTTACTATTTAAAATGCTAAAACTTGTTTAAAATGTTTACAAATATTTAATTCGATAAATGTTGACATTTCCTTCATCTCATTTTTGTAGTTAATATTATTTATTCACAATGACAACTCCAAATTCCAATGCTCCGACTCTCAGAAACGTTTCATGGCTTCGATCTTTTATGGATCGATGCAAGTTTGAAAAGAAAGGCGCTAATTTTGCCGATTGGGATGCGCAACTCCGCTTGGCTGCGGAAGGTGACGACAAGCGTCGTTACCTTGCCGAAGCCTCTCCCGAAACACCTAATGAAAGGTCAACCGACGCCGCAAGGCGAGCCTATGAGGCTTACCAAAAGGAAGTCGCCTCGATAAAAAATGTTTTGATCTTCTCAATGGAGGCCGATCTCCAAAGGAGTGCCATAAAGATGAGCACCGCCTATGAGATCTATGCCAAACTTTTGACTATGTTTTCACAAGCACCAAGAATCATTCAATATGAGACGGCTTCCGCATTTTTTGACATGAACCTAAGAGAGGGTCAAAAAGTTATCCCTCATGTACTCAAATTGATTGAACATTTCTAGACTCTTAACTTGCAAGGGGTTGACATTCCTGAACAACTCATTATTGACCGTGTACTACACTCCTTGGGGAAAATCAAGGCATATATGCAGTTTAGGGTAAACTACAATATGCAAAATGTGCAAACCTCTCTTCATGAGTTGCACAAGATGCTTGTGCAAGTGGAGAGAGACATAGGGCTAAATGTTAGCATCACCAAGGATGTACTCCACATTAATATAAGAGTAAAGGGAAGTTCAAGAAAAGTGCTTTCAAGGGGAAAAAGCCCTCCACCTACAAAGGCAAAGGAAAAGCTAATGTGAATAGCTCTCCTAAGCCTAAGAAAGGTGCCTCAACCGAGGACAAGTGTCATTATTATAATGGCATAGGGCACTGGAAGGGGAATTGCCCCAAATCTCTAGGTGATATCAAAGCTGGAAAGATCGTTTCAGTTGGTAAATTTTCATCCCTATATTTTATGTTATGGCCTCAACTTTGGTATATAGATACAAGTTGTGATTCTTACCCTTTTAACTGTAAATAGAGCACCCAAGCAAGGACAACTGTAAGGACAAGCAAGCCTAAAGAGGCTCTTCAAGGGAAGCTAAGGTAGCCACCCATGGATGAAGACATATGGAAGCTTGGACTTATTTTGTGTTGTTTTCTTTATTGGGTTGTATTTTGAGACATTGTTTTAGAAACTCTTAATTTCCTTTTTTGACAATGGAAATTTGTTTATTTCCTTTATTAACAAATAGTTGTACTTCGATATTAGTGACTTGGTTTTCAACCCAAGTCACTCGGTTTATGGAAACTTTTTCATTCTAAAACATGTCATTATACTCTACTTGCACTAATAACATAAATTCTATCAGCTTATAATGATCATATTGATATTATGATGATTGGATCATTATAATAAAAGGCTAAGAATTTGATTCTCGCTTTGAAAGATCAATTGTTAAGTCAAATTGAGTTATTGAACTCAAAGTAGGGAATCTACCAAACCAATTGGCCACACCACTTATAATGATGGTATTTGACATGAATATGAGTTCACCTCTTTAGCTTATAGAACTCGTCTATCTCAAAGCTAAGATGTGATGTCTTTACAATAAAGTCTTTAGTAGATCACTTAAGGTTATGTTATGATACTCCTACTGTAACACCCGCAAATGTACCCTATTTGTATTTTAAAAATATTATAGGGATACTTTTCAGTGTAATTTAAGATTTAGTCTAGAATTTAGTTTCCCGTGTCTAATTTAGAAATTCCGAATTCGTATTCGGACTTTACTCGAAATTCCGTGTGAGTTAAGCCGTAAGCCGCTTTTGGGCTTTTTCCATATTTTTCCACTCACCTTATAACTCCCCTTAAACCCTATCTCCCTCATTCTTTTTCCCCTTACTCCTTCTTCCTCACCAAGCCACCAAAACCCTAAACTCCATTTATGGATCAACTCAAATTCATCACTACTCTTCCATTACTCACTCAAATCCTCTAATTTTCATCATAATCTTCCTCTTATATCGTCCTCTACCTTTCGTGTTAATAAAATTACCGTCTTACTCACTTTCAATTTATCCGTCTTTCTCAAAGGTGAATTATATTCATCTTTTGTTGTCTAATTGTAGGTGGAGACCTCTAAGACCCCGACAAAGATTACTATCTAGTGGAGGAAGGCTTAGAAATCGATTGAAGACGCAAAAAGGTAACGGTGAAGGGTTACTCGATAGCAATACATGTTTTATATGCTTTAGTTGATGTTTACTAAATGTCTAGTGACATTTATTAGGTATATAATATAGTTTTATGTTAGTGAATGTGTTGGAATAGCATGAGTAATGCAACAGGAGTTCAATGCCAAGTTCAAAGACAAGACCAACCAACCTATGATCAGTCTAACCATAATCCAATATCAGCCTCACCCTATGTCAAAAGCTATCTTAATGCCTTGTATAGTCCAGGCCCAAGCAAACAAGCCATGACACGAGCCATTGATAGCCATGACACAAGCCAGAGCAAGCCAAGACACAAGACAGACTCACAAAACAAGCCAGCAAGCCTGCAGGGAATTCAGTCAACAGCAGCACCTTGGGGAGGGTCCCAGGGTAACTTCCAAGCTTAGGAACTTCAAACCAAGTATGGGGCTTGGTTCTAGGGAGGGTCTACTACCTTTTTGTCCAGGGAACCTTCCTCAGAAAACGCCAGGAACACCTCTCAAAACAAAAGCCAAGTTCACCAGTCCAGTTCTCACCTATCCAGGAGCAGTTCAGCTGTCACTATCAAAGTTTCTTGTTTTGGCCAAGCAGACTCGAGGTCTTTTTGCTCACACTTTGGGGACTAATACTACTCCAGTTTAGGACCAAAACACCAAGCAAAAAGTCCACTACGTACCATATAACAAAGCAGCAGCAAGGCAACAAGAAACCTGTCTCTTTCAGAACTGTTTTTTGATGTTTACTTTATTTCAGTTTGTATCAGTTTGTAATTGTTATTTTGTTTTCTTTTGAGGGTCATTACTAGCCTTAGATGTGTTTGGACGTTCAATATGTAATCCGATTGCCTATATAAGGCTTGTTTCTAATGAATGAAAGGCAGATTTGAAGTAAACACAAAAACTTTAACCTTTGTTTCTGTTATCATCTCTTGGCTGTGTGCTTGAGAAACCTTCCATTGCTGTGTGCTAGGAAGTGAGCTTAGACCCTTATCTGTGTGCTGGGATCAAGGTTCAACCATCAACCATTGGCTTTGTGCTTTGGTTAAGGTTCTATCTCCTTCTTTCTGAATTCAGTCCAAACAAAAACAGAGCAAACTCCAAGTGTATGACCTTAGTTCTATTTATGTTGTTTTAGCTTGTTTTCTGAATAATTCCGTTGCAAATTGGTTATCAGAGCTTTGGTTTGTGAGTTCATTTACCTAACTACATTAAAAACACAAAAATCAACCATGAGTGAAGAGAGAATTACAGGTCTTGAAACCACAGTTCAAGGTCTTGTCAGAACTGTGAAGTCTCCAGGTCTGTCAATAAACTTCTTGAGGGCCAACAGAACAATGACACAAGAGGAGGCAGAGGTCGAGGAAGAGGAGCACCTTTCCCACAAGGTGGAGGAAGGAGGAGGCAACCTGTAGATCAATTTGAAATGTAAGACTCAGATGGCTCAGATCAAAGTCTTCTCAGACACCATGATAAAGACATAAAAGTAGAAATCCCTGACTTTCTAGGTAGCATGAACCCTGATGATTTCCTAGATTGGTTGAGGTCTGTAGAAAGAGTCTTTGGGTTTAAAGGATACACTGATAGAAAGGATTTTAAGGTTGCTATCATGAAACTAAAAGGTTATGCCTCACTGTGGTATGAAAAAATGAAAACCTTGAGGGTTAAGGAAGGGAAAGAACCTGTTAAGTCATGGCTCAAACTGAAAAAGAAAATGAGGGCTAAGTTTGTCTCTAGGGACTACGCTCAGGACATGTTCATTAACCTCACTCACCTAAAACAAGACCAAAGACCTGTAGAGTCTTATCTAAGGGACTTTGAACAACTCACACTGCAATGTGAGGTTGTTGAGAAATCTGAGCAAAAGATAGCAAGGTTCTTAGAAGGCTTGGATAAAAGGATAGCTAGTAAAGTCAGGCTACAAAATATATACTCCTTTGAGGAAGCTGTCAACTTGTCTTTAAGGGTAGAAAATTTGGGGAAAGGAAAAGCCAGTGCCTCTAAGACACCTGCTAGAACCCCTACCTGCAAACCCTTTGTAGGAGTCAAGATAGGAGAACATGTGGTTCCTACTAAGACTCCTTTCAACCCTGATAAAGGCAAGGCTGTTGATGCAGGCCAAAGAAAAACTACTCCTCTCAAAAAGTGTTTTCAATGTCAAGGATATGGACATTTTGCTAGAGAACCCATCTAAAAGAGCTCTGGGCACCCTAGAAGTAATTCATTGGGGAGAGGCTGAGGTGTTGGTCTGTGATGATGAAATGGAAGAGCCTGAGATAGAGGCTAGTGAGGAGTTGATAGAGCCTGATGCTGGGTTAAGTCTAGTGACATGGAGGGTAATGCACACACAACCCCAACCCTTAGAGGAAGATCAAAGACACCAGATCTTTAGAACCAGGTCTACCATTAAAGGGAGGGTTTGTAATCTGATTGTGGATGGAGGTAGCTGCACCAATGTAGCTTCTAAAACACTGGTGGATAAACTAACATTGCCCACCAAAGACCACCCTCAACCTTACAAGCTTAGGTGGCTGAACAAGGGGGCTGAAGTTAAGGTAGATCAAAAGTGTGTTGTTCCATTTTCTATTGGTAAGGGATATGCTGATGAGGCCTTGTGTGATGTATTGCCCATGGATGCTTGTCACCGTCTATTGGGGAGGCCTTGGGAGTTTGATAGGGATGCTGTCCATCAGGGAAGGGACAACACTTACTCTTTCAGGTTTCGGAAGAAGAAAATCATCTTAGCTCCTTTACCCCCTATCCTGAAAGGGAACCCTCCACTCTTAACTGAAGCTGCTAAGGAAGTTCTACTATTGAGTGAATCAGAAATGGAGCAAGAATTAAATGATCTCAGGCCAGTCTATGTCCTCCTCACCAAGGAGGTAGGGGAAGGTTCTAACCAGGTGCCTGAAGAGGTACAAGCCTTGCTGAAAGCCTATGAGGATGTTTTCCCTGCTTAACTACCTAGTGGGTTACCCCCACTAAGGGGAATTGAGCACCACATTGATCTGCTGCCTGGGGGCTGTCCATCCAAACAAGCCAGCTTATAGAAGTGACCCCAGGGCAACACAAGAGCTGCAATCTCAGGTGGGAGAGCTGCTTAGCAAAGGGTATGTCTGGGAGTCTCTTAGCCCCTGTGATGTACCAGCATTGCTAGTGCCTAAGAAGGATGAAACTTGGAGGATGTGTATAGACAGTAGAGCAATCAACAACATCACCATTAAGTATAGGTTCCCTATACCTAAACTTAATGACATTCTGGATGAACTCAGTAAGGCTCAAGTATTCACCAAGATTGATCTAAGGCAAGGGTATCATCAAGTAGGGATTAGAGCTGGAGATGAGTGGAAAACTGCATTCAAGACCAAGCATGGGCTGTATGAGTGGCTAGTGATGCCATTTGGGCTCTCCAATGCCCCTAGCACCTTCATGAGGCTAATGACAGAAGTATTGAGGCCTTACTTGGGAAAGTTTATTGTGGTATACTTTGATGACATTCTAGTCTACAGTTCAAGCAAGAAGGAACACCTACAACATCTGAAGTTACTTTGTGAGGTTATGAGAGAGAACAAGCTCTATGGTAAGATGGAGAAGTGCACTTTTATGCAACCTGAGGTTCATTTGCTTGGGTTCATTATCTCAAAAGATGGGGTAGTTGTTGACCCTGAAGAGGTTAAAGCAATCAGGGATTGGCCCACCCCCAAGACAGTAACTGAGGTCAGGAGTTTTCATGGGTTGACATCCTTCTATAGGAGGTTCATTCAGGGGTTTAGCTCTATCATGGCTCCCATCACAGAATGTATGAAGAAAGGGGATTTCACTTGGGGAGAAAGGGAAGAGAAGTCCTTCAATACCATCAAGGAGCTGCTGTGCAAGTCCCTTATACTAGGCTTACCTGATTTTAACAAGCTGTTTGAAGTAGAGTGTGATGCAAGTGGGTTAGGAGTTGGGGCAGTAGTGGTTCAAGAGAAGAGACCCATAGCCTATTTAAGTGAGAAGCTAAGTGCAGCTAGGTTAAACTACTCTATCTATGACAAAGAATTTTATGCCATAGTAAGAGCCCTGAATCATTGGGGACATTACCTGAAACCTAAGCCTTTTGTGCTACATTCAGATCATGAGGCCTTGAAGTTCATTAATGGCCAACACAAACTCAACCCCAGGCATGCCAAGTGGGTGGAATTTCTGCAATCCTTCTCCTTTTCAAGCAAGTACATAGAGGAAAGAACAATGTAGTGGCTGATGCTCTTTCGAGAAGATCTGTGATGTTGACATTCATGGAGCAAAGAGTCCTAGGCTTTGAGTTCATGAAGGAACTCTACATGGAAGATCCAGACTTCAAGGAGGAATGGGAAGTGTATTCAGAAGGAAAAATCAAGAAGGGAAGCAAGTACTTGACACAGAAAGGGTTCCTTTTCCAAGGAAACAAACTGTGTATACCCAAGGTCCTTACAGAGGATTGCTAGTCAAGGAAGTGCATTGCAATGGGCTTGCAGAACACTTTGGAGTACAAAAGACTTATGAGATCCTACATGAGCAATTCTACTGGCCCAAGATGCTGGGTGATGTGGAAGACACTATCAAGAGATGTAAGCCCTGTCAACTAGCCAAGTCACAATTCCAAGCAGGCCCCTACACCCCACTACCTGTACCAAACAAACCATGGGAGGACATCAGCATGGACTTCATAGTGGCACTGCCTAGGACACAAAGGGGGAAAGATTCAGTAATGGTGGTAGTGGATAGGTTTAGCAAAATGGCCCATTTTGTTGCTTGTAAGAATACAGAAGATGCCATGGGGGTAGCTGAGCTCTATTTCAAAGAAATAGTAAAACTACATGGGGTGCCAAGGAGCATTGTGTCTGATAGAGACACTAAGTTCATGAGCCACTTCTGGAGGTCACTCTGGAGGATCCTAGGAAAAAAATTACTCTTCAGCACATCATACCACCCTCAAACAGATGGACAAACAGAGGTTACTAACAAAACTCTGGGAAGGATCTTGAGATGTATCATTGCTAAGTCACTAAAGGATTGGGATGTCAAACTATCACAGGCTGAGTTTGCCTTCAATAGGGCTCCATCAAACAGCACAGGTAAGACCCCTTTTAAAGTTGTGTATGGTACTAATCCTCTAATGCCAACAGACCTAGCCCCAGTGTTGAGGAAAGAAATCAATTATGATGCCAAAGAAAGAGTACAACAGATGATGCAGATTTACAGTTAAGTCAAGAAACAGATTGAGAAGACCAATGAAATGTATAAGTCAAGAGCCAAAGGTCCAAAGAAAGCTAGGGAATTCAAGGCAGAAGACATGGTGTGGTTGCACTTAAGGAAAGAGAGGGTCCCAGAGAGGAGGAAAAACAAACTCATGCCTAGAGCTGATGGTCCTTTTGAGGTGCTTGAAAGGATAGGACCTAATACTTACAAGATAGACTTACCAGGGGATTATGGGGTGCATGGAACATTCAATGTGGGGGATCTAAGTCCTTACCAGGAGGACTCTGAGGATGAAGAGGATTTGAGGGCAAATCTTTTTCAAGAAGGAGGGGTTGCAACAGGAGTTCAATGCCAAGTTCAGAGATAAGACCAACCAACCTATGATCAGTCTAACCATAATCCAATATCAGCCTCACCCTATGTCAAAAGCTATCTTAATGCCTTGTATAGTCCAGGCCCAAGCAAACAAGCCATGACACGAGCCATTGATAGCCATGACACGAGCCAGGGCAAGCCAAGACACAAGACAGACTCACAAAACAAGCCAGCAAGCCTTCAGGGAATTCAGTCAGCAGCAGCACCTTGGGGAGGGTCCCAGGGTAACTTCCAAGCTTAGGAACTTCAAACCAAGTATGGGGCTTGGTTCTAGGGAGGGTCTACTACCTTTTTGTCCAGGGAACCTTCCTCAGAAAACGCCAGGAACACCTCTTAAAACAAAAGCCAAGTTCACCAGTCAAATTCTCACCTATCCAGGAGCAGTTCAGCTGTCACTATCAAAGTTTCTTCTTTTGGCCAAGCACACTCGAGGGCTTTTTGCTCAGAATTTGGGGACTAATACTACTCCAGTTTAGGACCAAAACACCAAGCAAAAAGTCCACTATGTACCATATAACAAAGCAGCAGCAAGGCAACAAGAAACCTGTCTCTTTCAGAAATATTTTCTGATGTTTACTTTATTTCAGTTTGTATCAGTTTGTAGTTGTTATTTTGTTTTCTTTTGAGGGTCATTACTAGCCTTAGATGTGTTTGGAAGTTCAATATGTAATCCTATTGCCTATATAAGGCTTGTGTCTAATGAATGAAAGGCAGATTTGAAGTAAACACAAAAACTGAAACCTTTGTTTCTGTTATCATCTCTTGGCTGTGTGCTTGAGAAACCTTCCATTGCTGTGTGCTTGGAAGTGAGCTTAAACCCTTAGCTGTGTGCTGGGATCAAGGTTCAACCCTCAACCATTGGCTTTATGCTTTAGTTAAGGTTCTATCTCCTTCTTTCTGCATTCAGTCCAAACAAAAACAGAGCAAACTCCAAGTGTATGACCTTAGTTCTATTTATGTTGTTTTAGCTTATTTTCTGAATAATTCCGTTGCAAGTAATTATGGAATTTGTGTTAGTTGATGATAATTGATGTTTGTTGATGTTTGTTGATGATTATTGGGTTAAAGAGGTGATTTTCGTGTATATGTGCTCCCAGGCGGCCGACCGGCTGCCGGTCAGATGACCGGCTGGGATGGTGGCGGACATTTTTTATGTAATTTGGCTGAGACACCCCCCATTGCTTCTTCTTATCCTCAAATGGTATATGGTCCAGCCGGGTAGCCGGTAGCCGGCAGCCGGTCCACTTGACCGGCTCGATAACTCTGTATTTTCAATAGTTTTCAAATGTTACTAAAGTGCCATCTGGATAGCCGACGGCCGGTCCCATTGACCAGCTGGCAGATGCAGTATTCCCTCTTCTAATTCTTCCCTTATGTTCTCATTTATAATTGTTTGTACGGTTCGTTTATAGCATAAATTTACGTAATAGCATTAAATGTTCATGT